>RJWH01003905.1:0-129191 GCA_004363575.1 Solenodon paradoxus | reverse complement strand
GCCCTGTCCATTATGCCTATTGCATAACAAGCACTTTGTTCCCAGCTGAGCGTCCACATTACTCAAAGGTGACAATGTACCCTCTGCCCGCCTCTGCCCAACACCAGCCTCTGCCTTTCCATACCAAACTACCATGAAAACCAAATCAGCAGGAGCCCGCTGGAAATGGATGCGTGCTGCCTGAGACGCTTGCTCCGGATGCTAAAGCGATGCTGTTATTGGCACCTTCTCTTGACGGTCTCAAATTGCTTGAGGGCCCTGTCACTTGTCAGCTGCACAAGTAATGAGCTGTTAAGCCTTGCCTACCTCAGTCAATTGCTCAGTCATTTCTGGACTCGCAGAGTTTCCCCAGAGTTATTGATTCCAGGCAAGGCTGACTTGAGAGGTCACTGAGTTCATCCTCCAGTTTCTAGGTTCAGTAAACCACCTGTCCACTGTCCCAGACAAAGGGGTGTCGCTTACCTTTCAATCCTATTAAGATCCCAGTGAAGGAGGTGCTCAAATCCTATTTGCAAATGAGAAATGAGCCCAGAGGAAACAGGCTAATAAGTGGAGGTGCTGGCCAAGAACCCTGACTCAGGACTCTTTTGCTTCTCCAAATTGGCCAACTGGGCGGGGCAGGGGGGTGGAAGGGAGAAAAATAATAATTAATAAATAAATAAAAGTACTTCTTTCTCTTCTTCCTTCATTAAAACTTTTTGGTTTTCTCTAGAGGTCAAGGTCATCTTTCCCTTGCCTGCTTATCAGTGAACCCAGACAAAGAAGAATAGAGAGGCAACTGGGGTCCTCATTTTCACTCCATGGGGTAGGGTGCAGCAGCCGGTAGGTGGCACATATGTTGAGCTAGCAGTGATTCCCCAAGACTGTTGACAGCTTGCTGGTCCCTGTATGCCAGTGTTTTTTTCCTGATCCCATTGCCTGTGTAAAATGCAGGCGTGGTCTCCAGCCCCAGAGCAGCTACTCCATCGAGGTCATCCTGATAGTAGAGCAGTCAGGCTAAGGAGCCTGTAAGCACAGATTTCAGGGCTCCCTTTCTGGAGTTGCTGACTGCCCCAGGTCTGTACCCCTCCTTGGCCTGCCTCTGTCTAAGAGGAGGTTCCTCTTCCCTGAGCTGGAATGTTAATGCCCAAGTCTCAGACACCATTGCCAGGCCCCACAGATCATGTGGGTTGGGGCTGCTTTGTCTCTGTCCTCATTAGCTCGAGCTGTTGTACCCAAACATACAGGCCAGGTGGCTCATCAACAGCAGAAACATATTTCTCACTGTTCTGGAGCCTGCAAGTTCAAGATCATGGTGGCAGGATGATCACCTTCTGGTGAGAGTCCCTTCTGGGTTCCAGACAGCTGACTTCTCCTTGCTTGCACCCAGGGCAGAGAGAGACACAGGTGACTCTTAGAAAGGGCACTAACCCCTTTCACAGGGAATGCACCTTCATGACCTCGCCATCTAATCCTAATTACCTCCTAATCCTGTAATACTGATGATAGGGTTTCAATATATGAATATGAAAGGACATACTTGTTCAGTGCATAAGAGCTGGCAGATTTTCCCTTCCCCTTTTGGTTTTCTATTAGCCGCATAAGCTGCTCCAAAATCCAGGCCTTCTGGTTGCATTTTCAAGGTAAACTCATCCAAAGCAACGCCAGACCCAAACCCAGGATGGCCAGACCCAGGAAGCTCAAGAGTTCCAAACAAAGAAACCCAAACAGACCTATGCCAAGACACACTGTCATTAAAATGACAAAAATACAAGATAAAGAGAGATTCTTAAAAACAGTTAGAGAAAAACAAGGTACCTATAAAGAAGCCCCCATAAGACTCTTTCTCAGCAAAACTTACAGGCCAGAAGAAATGACACGATGTGTTCAAAGTGCTGAAAGAAAAGGACTTCCAACCAAGGAAACTCTACCCAGTTAGATCAGCACTTAGAAGTGAGGGGATGCTTTACAGACAGAGAAAAAGCATCCTAGATGGTCCCTTCGGCCCTTCCAAGCCCCCACCCAAAAGTGTAGCTCAGTCTGTGGCTTGGGAAGAATAGTAAACCAGGCCAAACAGGGTCCCAAGACCTACGAGAAGGCAAGAGTGGAGGGGCGGTGGGGACCTGGGCAGGCAGGGATGGGAGAGCTGAAGAAGGGAAAGAGGAACCCAGAGCAGAGTCAGGGAGTGAGGGGAGTGGTAATGCATGGGGCGGGACGGAGAGCAGGAGAACAAGAGCACCAGACTCTGTGAGCCCCATTTGCTCCCCACTGGCTGCTCCTTAGGGCCTGACTGAAGCCAACAGAGACTTTCCCAGGGGGGTGATCCCAGCAGAAAACAGAATCTGTTCTACAGTAATGATAATAATCATAAATAAAACGGCTAAGGCTGAGGGTAATTAGGGTTGAAAGATAAGCTCATCACAGTGAGAGAGGCCTTCCCTCAGCTCATTTGCTTACCACTGGTGTTTAGGTGGTGGGGAACGTGAAGCGTCTCGGAAACCGTGTTGTCATGCTGCAAGGAAACGGGCTCTCACAGGCTGTGAGCTCCCCATTTCACAGTCAGGGTCCAGGGAAATAATTTTCTCAACACCACTCGGAAGGTTAGTAGCAGAATCTCTCCCAGACAAACTTGGTCTCCCAATCCGAGAGGCGACTATATTATAGAGTCCAGTCTGGGGTGCAGGAGCCGGGCAGCTCTGCATCCCAACCCCAGCTCCTCCTTAGGCCCAGCAGCAGAGGTTTGTTCTTTGCGAGTTGTCTCCATGGAAAGAGTTTTAAGAACTGTTATAGTGGAAAATGGAATCATTTCTAGTTTTCTTTTTCTTTTTTTTTTAAAATGAACTTTCTATATCTAGAGATCAGAAAAACTAATCAGAAAAAAATATTTATACCCCTATGTTCTTAGCAGCACAGTTCATCACAGTCAAGACATTGAAATAACCTAAATGCCTGTCAACAGATGACTGGATAAAGAAGCTGTGGTCAATATTCTCAATGGATTTCTATGTGGCTGTTTCAAAAGATGAAATTACATTCTTTGCAACAACCTGAAAGGAATCCAGGGGAACGTGCTAAGTGAAATAAATCAGGCAGGAAACAAGAAGATCAGGTTTCACTCATAGGTAAAATATAAAGAAGCAAAACAAACAAACAGACAAACCTTTACAAAATTCACAGCATGAAAATCTGTGTGGGGGTGCAGGCTGGGGGAGGGAAGGAAGACGTTATCGAGGTGGTGGTAAGACACTGGGACTGTGGTGGCGGGTGGGTACGAAAGGCACACAGACTCAGGTGCTAATTCAATCTCCTCAAAAGCATTTAGCAATATGAAGTCCTAAAACAATTTAAAAAATAAAATATGAGCCTCACGTTTAGCTCCCTTTCTCCTGCACACTGCTGGGGCGCCAGCCATTTCTCCTTCAGTCTAGAAGGCGGTTGGTGTTGAGGAGAACAGCTACCATGTTTCCAGTGCTTTGTCGAAATCTCAGATGTGTGTCCCTCCAGACAAGAGCCGCGATTTCGCATTGCTGGAGCATCTGCAGGCGCCGCGCTCTAAGTTTGCTGTGACCGAAACAAGAAGGCACACACAGATTTCTACAAAAAATAATGATGCCATGAAAGACTCTGAGTTGATGAAAAAGGATGGTCTCTTTCAGAGCGCAAAGTGATTTGGGAACATAAAGAAATTCTTTGGTTTGAGTGCATGAAGTTTGTCACTGAACTGTGCTCCTGAAATAGGAAATATAAATATTTGGCTAAGGAACCGTTTCTCTCGATAAACAATTAACAAAAACAGTTCCAAATAAAAAGAAAACATGAACCTCAATCAAAAGCACTCCCTTGGAAACGGGAAGCAGGGGAAGATGGCAGCCGCCAGAGGGCTTAAGAGTCGGGTGGCTGCAAGGATCGTTGGGAACATGGCGCCTTTGGGGCATGGACGGCCATGCACCGTGAAGTTTGGGGGCAGCAGAAAGCCTAGGGCTGCTTCTCACCTACCCTCTTCTCCGCTCCAGCCTCCCACATTACCAGGGGCATGCGACCAGGCTCATCTCAAAACCCGGAAACACAGGCCACCACCACCAGGAAGTCCAGTCTGCAGGTGGAAGGTATGAGCCAATACCTGGGCAATGGCATGGGTATGGTGGCTACCTGAAGCTCTGTGAGCACTCACAGGATGAAGGGATCCATGGTATGACTGCGACCGCCCAGACCTGAGGCTGAACTGCGATGAGCCAGCACACTAGACATGGACATCCGGAACCTGTGGACACCAGCCTCTCTCTTGAGTCTCATGTGTGAGCACCTCTTCGCCTTCATGGTCTTCATGCTGTTCGTGTTTCAGGTGAGGGAGAATTAACCACCAAAAACCTGCAGAGCCAAAGCAGCATCCTTGTAAAAATGTGTACCTGGAACAAGGTGATGATCCCCACCAAGAGCCTGAGCCTGTAGGTCACTATCAGAGCTGAGAAGCCCTCATGGGTTTTATGCCCTCTGACTGAGTCCCTCCTTCCCAGAAACCTGACTTTAATGAAATCCCTAACAAAACAGCGCTGTGGGGGGAAAACAGCGCAGCCTTGCGTGTTGTGGGCTTCTTTGGCAGCCTCCCTCCTGTGCCAGTGGAGCACTGAGATCAAGAACTCTTCCCAAGAGCACAGCTCTAAGACTCAGGCTCCCACACAAATGTACATGTTCTCCAAAGTTTTCCACCTCACACAACGGGGACTTGAGATTTGTATTCAAGTTTTGAGGAGCCAAACCAGGGTTTTCCTCTTCTCACCCCTCCCAGGTCCATGCTCCTCTCTCCCGACCCAGGTGCGTCACTGCACTAGCCCATACAGCAGCCACTAGCTAATGGGTTATGGACCTTTAAATTCCTTAGCAAGAACTGAAACCTCAAAGTCAGCTCCCTGTACTAGTCACACTCCAAGTGGCTTCCTTAGTGGATAGCGAAGCATAGGACTTTCTCATCATCCATCACTTGATGTGGACAGCACCACATATGCTGGGTTAGTTCTGTTGTTCCCTGCCTGTCTGTGGAGGAGCCTGCAGGTCAAGGAGGGATGTCACTGTGCCTCCTCCCAGCAGCAGTGTAAGTAGTAAGTAACTCCACGCTGCTGCAGGGACTGACTTGCTGGTCTCTCTCCTGACTTTCTCTGTGACTCCTTCATGATGGCAGGTTAAATGGCTTGAACACGTCCTTGGGTTCCAAGGTCCTGCTAGGTTGAGCTACGCATGGGGATTAATCACCAAATTCTGAGTTGACTCATCCCTCCTCCCTTCTTTCCCCATGTCCCCCTTCTCCCCATGATCTCAATTTCCAATTCAGTATATGTGCTAACAATACAGCAGCAACCATGGAGACCTGCAAATTGGAATCCAAAAAGAAAAGGCGATTTCTGGGCAATTATTGGCTTCTCCTAGAAAGGAGAAGGAGGGATAGGAAGGAGGAAGGAGCCTCTGCTTGCTTCTCCAGCAAGTGCTATTTATTTTGCCAAGTGAAAGAAAGGAAACCAGACTAGTGGAAGTTCACACCCACCAATTTCCTAAACCATACAAAATGCCCATCTGTCTTGGCTGCTTCAGTGTCTTGGTGTGAGGAAAACCCCTATTAGCTCAGAGGTCTCTCACTCACTCACTCATTTTCCTTAAATGTACCTGTACATCACAGTCACCTGGAGAGTTTTCTCCAAAGCACGCAAACTCAAACTGCAGGCATAAAAACAGAATCTGAGTTAGTAAAGGAGGTGGGTGGAAGGGGCATGGACAGCGAAAGGGTGCTGAGTCTGGGCTCAGATGTTTTGCAGTATATTCCCAGATGGTTCTGTTGCCCTCACCAGAGTACGAAGGAGTAGGAAACCTTCCCCTCCCTTTCTCCCTTCCTTCCCTCCCTCCTTTCCTTCTTTCCTTCTTCCCTTCCATCAATCAACATTCCTTGAATGCCAAAGACAGCTGGGTGATGGGGAGACAATGGACCTTTTGCAAAGGTTCTCTTGGCTGCATATTAGAAACACCTGGAGAAATTCTGAAGCTCCATGGCCAGGCAGGCTGGGCTCCAGAGCAATTAAGTCAGAATCTCTTGGAGGAGGGACCCAGGCATGCACATTTAATGTTGCAGATGATTCTAATATAGGGGCTTAGGGAAGAAAAAGTCTATGAAAGCATGGTTTGGGAGGATGGGAATTCTCTTAGCCCTGTTAACCTTGAAGAGGTCAGCAAAGTTTCCCTATAAATGGACACAGTCCAGCGTGCATCCTAGCTAGATGTCTGTGTGCTCTTCATCAGGCAGGGACTGATTAGGGCAGAGAAATGAAAGGGACTGACCAGAGCAGGGTTCGAAGGACAGAGGTCTCAGAATTGTCCCAAAGACAGAAGAAGCCTGCCTCAGCCTCAGGGTGGTCAGACCACAAACTGGTTATTTGAAACGGTCTCAGCCCATTAGCACCACGAAATCTGTTCTGAAGCCAGGTGTTTTTGTCCTCGGGGACACCACCACTTCTAGAGGTGGGGCAGGGGCATTGTCATGGGACAGGATCGGGGGCAGCCCTCTCATCTCACCTCGCTATTTTCACTCTTTGGCAATAGTTTTGCCCACCTGTCAACATATTTTGAGACCTGACAATGGGCTATGCACACTGCCAGGTACAGGGGACCTAGAAATGCAACAGATCAGATCCCATCCCCCGTGAGCACATGGTCTTCAACAGGGTACAGACTTGCTTCAGTTTCTTGATCCCTCATTTGAGATCATAATAAAGAGAAATCCCTCAGGTTCTTAAAGTTGCTAATCTCACAAGCTTCTATGATACTGACAGGGTTAGAATGAAAAGATGGGCTTTGCCTCCTGAGCTGAATTAGCCTGGAGTAGGTGAAGAATGCATACAGTTTTGGGGTGCTGTAACTCAGCCGTCCACCTCTGGAAGCACAAGGAAATCCCAGTGAGTGTCAACGTCCAGGAGTTCAGCTCTGATGAGAGGCATGCCTTCTGCTGCCCAGATTAGGTATGCGGAGAGACCCCAGACCAATCCTTTTCATTCTTCAGGGGTCCCTGTCCCCAGTCTTCCCTGTCTCAGCAATACTGCTGAGTGAGGATGCCCCATACGTTTCTCCTTGGAGATTTGCTTGCTGTGTCACTGTGGCTGTTCCATCTGCTTCTGCCCAGCAGCCCTGAGAGGTGGCTCCGTGTTAGCGAAGCCAACAAAGCAAAGGAACAGACAAAATAAGGACCGAACTCTTGGGCACTGATAATACAGCTGAGGTCACCAGCAGAGAAGGGGGTGAGTGGGGAGTAGCCAGGGGTGGTGAGGGATGATGGTGAAGGGTTTTTCGTCATGTTGTCATTTATTTGATGAATTGTGAACCTGGACATATGGGCTTGTATTATTTTATAAACTGAAATTTCTTGCATTTTAGAGCAATAAAATCTCCTTCCACATTGAAGGAGAAGGTTATCAGAGGTTGTGTTCTTTTCTGCAAGGCACCAAGTCCCTTCTATTTTATCAGAAGTTTCAACATTCTGCAAAAGACAACTCTGTCATAATGGAGAAGGCAGGGATTTTTAAATTAAGAAACAATTCTATTCGGAAGGAGAAAGACAAATACCAGATGATCTCAGGCATATGTGGAATATAAAGAAACAAAGCAAAGCAACAGACAAACAGAAAACAAACCTTAGACACTGACAGCACAACTGACGTGACCAGAGGGGAAGGAGGTGGGGGTGTCCAATGGACAGCGGTGAAGGACTTCGGTCACTTAGTAGTGGGCAGGGTGTGTTGGCATGTATTTGATGAATGGTGAACCTGCACATAGGGGCTTATATTATTTAATAAATCAAAGTTACCTCAATAAATATAAGAGGAAAAATTTAAGACCTCACATCCTGAATCTTAGTTATAATTTGGCTAAGTCATGTAAGATGATATTTTTCATTTTCTATCTACAAAAGCAGACATTTCATGTTTCAGCTTGCAGAGAAATTTAATCTATGTCTCAGTTTATTCACCTGTAAAATAGGGACAAAGTCACTTTTCTGGTAGGACTGCTGTGAAGCAATGAGATGGGTAGCACTGTGCCCAGACCGGATCCCTCCCCTTTCAACTCAAAACTCTTCAGCACTTCTAAATGCAGGCCACCATCATTATTATAATGAGTTGTTTGATAGCAACCTGGTCCCCTTTCCTTATCCTGAGTCCCAGGTGCCCTGCCACCCCAATCCATGTCACCTTAGCAGTGGGGTGAAGGCCCATCCATCTGTGGGGCTATGGGAATCAGATCTCCTAAGTCACACAGACAGCCCCCACAGAGGTTACTCTTATCTAGAGTTTAAGAATTCAATGAGGTGCACCCTGGTGGCATAGCAGTTAGGTCCTCTGCTTCTGTCCAAGCACAGTCCACTAAGATCCCAAAGATATGGATTTGCACCCAGGACCAGAGGAAACAACCAGGATGGACAACTAAATAAAAATAAATTTTAAAAGCATTTTAAAAAAGAGAATTCAGTGAGTACCTATGCAAAGTGCCTGGCATGCCGTTGGTTCTTAATCAAGGGCCTAAGGCTGCAGAGCCATGGGTGTGACACTCGGGGGAGTGGAGGGCTGGGGAGGACCTGCAACCAGGCTGATCCTGGAGACCCCCCACTCCCTGGACATCACCTGGGGAGAGATTTCAGGTTGTCAGGAGCCCGAGGGAAGGATCCCCTCCCCCTGGAAACTGTGCTGGAAAGAGAGACAGGGAGAAATAATTACTGGAGCCACCGGCAGCCAGATGCCGGATGCAAAAGGCCCGGGGCCTTAATTGGGGATTAGAGGCTGAACTTTGCCGACGCACTGCCTCAAGGCTTCATTAAAAGCTGGAAAATTCTCTCTGCAGGTGCAGTGACCTTTGGGACATGACCTAGAAACTGCCTGGGCCCCAAGAAGCATCCTGCCTGCACCTGCACAGCACACGTGTCCCCGTCCCCAGTCCCTGCAGAGCCCACCTGAGTGACAGCAGAAGGAGGGAGATTGAACAGACCTAGACCTCCTCCCATGGTGTCGCCTGAGAGAGCCTGGTGTCCCCCCTACTTCTTTTCTTCTCCTGGGCCACTTGGTCTGAAGCACTTTCAAATTCAAGGCACCAAGCTTTCTCTAAAAAATGCAGAGCCTGACAATCAGCTCTGGCTCGCCTGACCCAGGCAGTAAAGTTGTGAGCGCACCATCATACCTGATTCCCCTAGTGGTCCTGTGGGTGAGGGAGGCAGTGACGACGTCTTCACAGGCACAGAGGCGGAACTGGGGTAGAGGTGGCCATGCCACAGCCAGGTCTGACCCAGGCCCTCTGGTGCCCATCCTCCTACAAATGAGTGTAGAAGAATTTCTCTCTGGGTGGAACCTAGGGTGGCCACAGCCTGGATGCCTGAGATGAACGGAAAGACACTGCTGCCCTGACCGGGGTGAGCAGGGAAAGGACATGTGTGACAGCTCTCGCCTTGGTCTGGCCTTGCCCACAGGGGCAACAAATCATCACTGTCGAGGGATGTTGAGGAGAGATCTGCGGAAGAAAATGAGCGAGAAAAGAATTTCCAAGGAGCAAGAGCCAGAAACTCAGGACCTGCCAGGAAAAGAAGATGCCTTCCCCTGAAGCCCTTTGGAGATGGTCACATGCTCCTCACCCACAGAGCCCGGCCCGTGGCAGAGCTGGTCAGGAAGACCCTGCAAGTGCCCGTCGACTGGGCATCCGCTGGCGTTCCCCACTGCATGGACAGCAGGTCTTCTGGTCCTCCTGGTTCTGGAAAGAGGCTGACCAGCCAGCAAGCAGTCATGGAGTGAGATTTTTGCTGAGGGTGCCGTGGAAGTCAGAGGGTGACTCCCATCCCAGTTCATGGAGGTCAGAGCACGGGCAGAGCCAAGACAGACAGACTCTAAAGATGAGTAGTGATAACAAGATCATCTTCAATTTATTTGCGACTTTATCTAATATCAAAGCCATTTTTTACTTGGCATTAGCATCTCCTTTATATGCTCTGCACATAAAACATTTAGCCCCATGAACTCTGGGAAGCACAAATATAAAGCTATTATTATTACTTTTATTTAGTATTAAGATGATTTTCCACTGAACTATATGCATCTATTTTGATCTTCTGCATCTAGTGCTACGTGTGTGAAACTAGATACGGGATAATGTTTGCAAATGTTCAATAAATGAAGGTGATTTTAAACTTCACAAAGTCAGTGGAGGGATTCCTTTGAAGACAAGGAATCTGAGACACACGTGGGGACAGCGACAGACAATGACAGAGGTGGTCTAGAAGACGCTCGATGCCGAGGGTAAAAAGAGAACATGGGAATTCTACACGGGGCATGGTCAGGGAAGGCTTCTTGGAGGAGGTGTCATTTCTATAGGCCCTGTGACAGCGAGTGCACTGTAATGAGAACCGTATGAATGAACTCTGGGAGAGGAAGGAACTTGTTCAGGGTGGCTTGAAAGAACAGCATTCTAAGCAGGCTGACCATTCCTGAGAGGCACTTGGATCCGGCCGGAAGATGAGGCTTCTTCCTGAAGTCCATTTGAGCCAGGAACACCTTCTAGACAGACACCAGCTCTGAGCCTGGTTCATCCAATGTGGGCACTTCAGGAGGGCCGTAGTCCCAGATCCTGAAAGGAGGGGAGTGCCAGGGCCAACTGCTGGTGACCTGATCCATTCATCAGCACCAGGAAAGAGCGGAGCAATCTGTCCCGGCCCTAATGAAAAGACTGGAGCCCACAGGCGCATGTTTATTCCTGAGAGCACCGCAGCCACCACCGACTTGGGAAAGGTGGGGAGACTACACACAGCCAAAGGTGGTGGCGGTTCTCTGAGCCCGGCTTCCAGGGCTCATGTCCAGCCCCTGGGGGGATGTCCACTCAGTTCTACACTCGTCCTTTCACTCAGTAACTATTTCTTAAACACTGACTCTGTGCAAGGCACCTGGAGGTGCGGTCCTGAAGGATCCCAGCGTCTGCAAACAATTGGAGCCAGATACATAATCAGATGTTTCAAATAAAATCTGCTGGAATAGACTCACCCAAAGTCTAACCTCCTAACTGAGTCTGGGGAAGACCTGGATGGGCAGCAGCCTAAGTTCTCCAGACTCCTTGTAAGCCAAGCCAGGGGCTGGTTCTTTAACTGGTTCTTGAAGGTCACCCAGCACCCCTGGTTGCCCTCTAATTGTCGTAGGGCCTTCCCTTTCCTCCTTGCCTCTCCCAGTTCCAGCTGCTCAGGGGCAATGGCTATCAGGATGCTGCCCCATGGGGTGTCTGGAGTCGTGTCCAGTGGCAGGTATTCGAGGGCAAGATGGTCACTGATGGGAGTCACACCACCTGCATTCAGGGCTAAATTTCTCCCCCATGCAAGCTCAAAGTGCTGCTGAGGCTCCCACTGATCTAAGGTTGAAGGCAAGTGACTGTGCCAGTCCCAGGGCCAGCACAGGATGTGGAATCGTATGGGGACAGAGCGTCCTGGATACTGTCGGTGAGGGAGAGTCAAACAGCTATGAGCTCCGTGGGAACAAAAGCCCTGCTGTCCTGTGCCCACGGATGCCCAGCATTGAGTGAGGGTCTGGAGGGATTGTGAATGGATGAGGGAGTGGTGACTGAACAAACGGACATTAGGATCTCAGCTCAGTCCCTCTCTAGCTTTGGTGCTATCATTTCACCATCCTAGTCCTTCTTCCCATGTGAAACACTGATGACAGTGTGTCCTGCATTGAATTGCTGTGATGATTCGATATGGTGGCCCTGAGCCTAGTCCTATGTCTTACACTCAATAAATGTCTGGAAATTCTTAGGGAAAATACAGCCCTGAGAAGTTTAATCCTGTAGAAGGATTATGCACAAAACAGAAAATTAGACTTCCATGAGGGAGAAGACTTTCCCACAGGTGTGGTCTCCCAGGATGGTCATTTTTGAGACACTTATTTTTCTATTGAAATTGAGGTTTAAGGAAGCCTAGTGATTTGGTAAAGGTCACAGCACAAGTCTCAAACTTGGGACTTCTGTCATTCCACCTTTCAACAACACTCAGCAAGTATTCCCAAATCCCCTCCCCACCCCTGGGTGCTGACACACCAGCATCCTCTCCAGGACACCCAGGAGGGACAGGATGGGTTCTGCAAACACCCCTCCTCGGACGCCATCACCTTTGCCCTCCTCCTCTCAGAGGTGAGGAAAAGGACTCTGCTTGGCGACGGGAGTAAGCTCCCTGGACTGGGACTGGGGAAGCGGGCCTCAGGAGTCTGCCCCCTGATTCCAGTCTGGAATGCTCCCTGACTCTGCTCCTTTTGCTCCTGAGGTGGGGGTCTGTTCCCAGCAACAGCAGGGACAGCGCTGCCCAGGGGTGTGGGGAGTGGAAATGAGAGGGGCAGGAGGAGGCCTAGTGGAGGAGAGGACCAGGCAGAGAAACAAGGCCTTCTTAAGTACCTGCCCAGGGTCTACTGTGGGATATGGGGTCTAGAGTCCCCACCCTCCATCCCTATCCATCCTTGGGCTCTGTGTCAGGCTAAGGAATGGAGGCAGGGGAGGGAGGAAAGGAGAGGAGGAGAGAGTTATGTCAAATCCCATTCTGCACTATAAATTTTGCCTCAGGGGTAAATTGTATGTATTAGTCAGAGTTATCCAGAGAAAAGAAGCGTACGTGTGTGTGTGTGTGTGTGTGTGTGTGTGTGTGTGGAGGTGTCTGGGGACCAGTCTGAAAGAACTGTGTCTGCCACCCCCCAAGTCAGCTTCCCAAACCAGAATGTTTCCCAGCCGTGGAATTCAGTCGCGAGAAACCAAATCTCACCAAGATGTCCTGAGCCAGTCTGGGGAGCGTGTATAGGCCCCAGTCAGTGTGTCAGTGTGTGTTCTCCTGGGGCCCCGTCTGTGGGAGTCCCGGGTCTCTGTGCGGGGTATGGGCTCAGGGAGTGGGATGGCCAGGTCCTGGACGCCTGTGACTCTCAGGGCTCATTCGGGGAAGTGAGCACTGCTCCTCCTGTTGACACTGCCAGCCACTTTCCTGGAGCCAGTGGCACTGCCATCCAGAAGCTTGTGACCCTCTCCACAGGGCTCTGCCAGGTCACAGAAGCACAAAGTGGAAAGTGATCTGTCAAAATAGCTCTGTCCCCATCAGTGCCGAGAGGTGCATGTTTATCAGACCGAGATGCAGAGACGCAGAGACGTGGGAGCCCCAGCATTCCCACGGCAGGAGCACCTGGTGACCTGTTTCCTGGCCCTCATTCTTTCACTTAAAATGCCCCTCCCGCCCAGTTCCCAAGGGTCACTCTAGAAACAGAGAGCAGGCTGCCACCTGCCTTCCCATCGTCTCTCTTCTTTTCTGACCCACCTCTTTCACCCTCACAGTCCCGGCTCCATCTGTCTGTCTATCTATCCATCTTCCCCATGGTCTTCTTGCCTGCCAGTGCCATGTGATTTTATTTCTACAACATCAACTTCGTCTTGATACCCAGCCAAGTAAGAGTCCCTCTTTGTTTTTCCTTCTCATAATTGTTTAGGCTGTATGTGCCCTTTATTCTACTCTGTGATTTTTGGAATCATTTTATCAAATTTCTGAAACAGCCTACTGGAAGTTTGATTACAATAACCTCAAACGTAAAGACGAATTGGGGAGAAAGGGTAGGTTTCCTTGATGAGTCTTCACAAGTATGTCATATCTCTCCATTTGTTTGTCTTAATACAATTTCCTCCCAAAAGGCATTGTACTTTTGTGGTTGGCTTTATTGGTTTGGGTTTCTTCGCAAGCAGCTTCTGAGCCCAGGGTTCACATTAAAAAGTTTATAGAAAGGCAGAAGAAATGCAGGGAGGGGTGAAACAGGGAGGAAGGCAACCAGGAAAGGGTGAGCTACTAAGCCAGTGTCCCAGTAGGTGACAGAAGCTGAATCCTGCAGGAACATTCTCGAAAACAGTGCAATGCACTTGTCCCGATATTTTCCCAGCCAAGGCAATAGAGAGGGATATTTATACTCCTACAGGCATCGCTCATTGGTTAAGAGCCACCCTGGAAGATGTGGATTCCCAGGTACTTCTGTCCATGGGGTACAAGTAAGTGGGTCCCCACAGCCCTGCCACAAAGATGCAGGAACCAGCGCTGCAAAGAAACGATGGGACCCTCCCTTCCTAGGAGCGAAAACTCTGACAATGGAGGAACCACGGCTATACAGCAGTGATGAGAGCTGTCTATGGAATAAGCTCTCTGGGACTGTGCAGGTCACCACACCGGCAGCTCTTGAGCAGAGGCCAAATGGATGTGTCAAGGATTATGTAGAAGGAATCCCATCACCAACAAGACATGGACCAGAGCGACTGATGTCAGCCCTTTACTGCAATGCTGTTAACTGAGACACTCCCAAGAGCCCAATTCCCTACTCTATCCTTTCCACCCAACAGGACAAAGAATGCCATTACATTATAAACTATCTTTCGAACTGCTGCAAATTATGGTTTTTGATGCAATACATCGTTTGCAACTTCCATGACTTAAGTGTTAGTCCTCAACTACCTGTAGTCTGCACCCAAGTTTTGGCACAGCACCAGCTGTCCCCACACCCTGGTCGGGAACTTCCAGGCCAGACGACCTCCGGGCCTGTCCTGTGTACTGGCTGGAGTGGGTGGACCGGCAGGGTGCCCAGCGTGGGACCCACCTCCCAGGCCTGCAGCTCGTCTTCCTCTCTTGGCAAGTGGCTTGGCATGGTCAGCAATTTCATATTTGTCCGTTTGCAGTAAACATCACAATTAATTATCTGAGCCTGAACAATCGGGGGTTTGAGCACAGCAGGCTCCTAGAGGGGATACCGGCTGGGCAGCACCAGATGGATCTTCAGGGTAGAAGTGCTTTCAGAACAGGGCTTCAAAGTACTGTGTTCTCTTTGGGAAGCTGAAACTGCGTGAAGGAGCCAGGAGGGGAAACAAACGCTTTCCTGTAAGCAGTGGAAAAAACAAGGCACTCCTGATGCCCAGGAGCCATCCCACCAGCTGCCTCCGTTCTGTCAGTGAACTCTCAGCTCCTGCTAATACAGACACTTCTCTTTCATAAACACCTGTGTGCTGGGAGGACGGGAGTCATCAGTCAGAGGACAGGTGGATGGATGTGCTGCCCCAGCCCCCTCCACACTTTATGGGCAAAGAGTAGCGACAGGCCTTGGCCCGCTCACCTAGACATGGGATTGATTCCAATCCCGAATCAAATGGAATCCTTTACAACTGATGCTTTTACAAATAAAAAAATGCCTGGGCTTAGGAGGGCAAAGATGGGGTACCACGTCAGCTACTGCCCTTACTTCACAATGTCTTCACAATAAACTCCTTCGCGTGGATGATTCATTTGGGGTCAGAGATGTGTGTGATTGAATTCAGTGACTGCACATTGAGTCTCTAGTCTGCAGGGCAGCCTTTGTCCAAGGCACCCTGGGATATACAACCATTCACAGGGAGAAACAGACAAACAATTGCTAGCTGAGTGTGTTGTGTGCGTTGAGACCTTCCTTCCTTCTTTCCCTCCTGTCTTTCCTCCCCTTTATCCTTCCTACTTTCCTTCTTCCCTTCCTTCCTTCCTATAATACATATCTGGCACCAATTATGCACCACTATGTCTCTGGTTGATGAAACGCAATGCCATAGATAGCAAACAGAACCCTTATTTTCATGAAGACTATTCTAGGGGGGACAGCAGACAGTTATCAGATGGAAACATCCACACAATAACTTGCTATGAAAGAGTAAATGAGTTAAGAGGGCAATTAACTGGGGTAGTAGATTATAGAGGGTGGTCAGGGCTGCTTTTCTGAGCAGATGACATTTGAGCAGAGACAGAGAGAGTTCTATGCATAGCAAAGAGCAGGGACAAAGGAACAAGCACAGTTTTCAAAACTATGGGATCTGTAAGAGACACAAAGAAAGCTCCAGGCCAGGTTGTATAAGTCACCCCATGCAAGAATGAATGGCCTCTAAGGACTGTGCCCGGCAGGGATTGGAGCAAGAAGCTCCCCAGCAGAGAAAAACAAAGTGAGATCCAAAGATTAAGCGTGCGGACAGCCTTGAGGGCCGGGGCACCCATGCGGAAGACCAAGGGATGATTCCAGACAGATGGTTCAAGAGGAGAGAGCGTCATGGCTGCAGGTTGAGAGGCTCATTTGTGGAGACATTCTTTTCCCCTCTGCTCCTGGGTCTCTCCAGCTGTATATGCAAGAGGGACACTCTTGTGCACTGACCCTGTTGATGGCCGGGGCCTCCCGGCACACACAGAGGGAGTGTGAGTCCTCAGGAGGCAGGGTTGAGTCTGCTCCCTCAGCTTCTGCCCAGTGAGTGGTCGTCAGCAGCCCAGGACCACTGGGAGGGAGGCCCTGGTCTCCTGGCTCCATAAGCCTGAGCACTTAGACCCTCCTGGCATCTGGAAGGACTTCCTGGTGCCATTGCCATTGCCATGTCTCCAGGCAGGACGACCCTTCCTCAGACACACCGTCCAGCCCCACGGTTATCCTGGGGACACTGTCAGCTGGTGCAGTCAACCTCCGGTGTGATCAGAGCAGCATGAGCCAGGGTTTCTTCCTTCTTTCCTTCTGCTCTCAGGAACGAGCTCAAAGTGACGAGGCCAATGAAAAGCAGAGCATACACTCCACCTTCATAATGCAGGAGAGGTCTGCAACCCAGAATCACAAGGCGAAAGGAGGTATCATCCCACCGTGAAGATTCAGAGGGAAGAAGAGAGAGGAAGACCAACAGCAGAACTCAGAAAGAACGTTCATTAAACTTTTCTGGATGCGAGAAACCCTCCTTGGAGGCAGAAGCTTACCCTCATGATTTCAAAAGCAGGAAGGGCATATAGGAGGTGGTGTGAGGAGTCTCCGGACCCACTTCCATGAAGCCGAAAAGGTGGGGTCACATAAGGTATCACCAAGACAAGGCATATTCTCAAGAAACAATGCATCTTTGTGACAGCAGGGCAGAGACGCCCTACCCCGAGAGTTACCCGGCAAGTGTCTGTCTTCTCCTGAGAGAAGTCAAGTGCACGCTTCTCACACACAAAACCCCAAGTCCCTGCCGGGATGTCTGGGATGCTCGGACACACAGCCCCGCCCTCCCCCCACAAGCACCAACTGCAAATAGCTGGTTCCGGGGGAAACCCCTCCCCTCCCAAAGTGTGTCTTTGAAAAGGAGCTAGTATAGAGTTGATGCAAAGAAAGCAAGAGAAAAGGAGGAAAGAAATGGGAAATAGTCCATGAAGAAGCCAACAGGAAAAGGTTTCACAGTGCTGAATAAATTTGACCAAATATTTCACTGTGATTTGAAAAAAGCAATGAGGCAACTATGTTGGTGAAGCAAAAGCATTGAAGAGAGCTATGAAATAAATGACACCCTACTATCTAAAGAAAGAGAGGACTGAATGCCTGATGTGGAGAATTAACAGATACTGTCTGAGGAAACAGAGCATTAGGTATAGGAGAGGGTCACTGACAGAAAAAGGCAATACTTCCAGTGTACACACAGAATACCATAAACCAATGACAGAACGTAAACCGAACACACGTCATCTAAGTGCACGTCAGACACAGTCAGTACAGGTAAATACATGTCAAATGCGTCTGCATACATCGTCAGTGCGTGTGCCAAGTGCACATGTACATAAATAGATGTCAAAAGACATGCCAATGAGCTAAGCTCACTTGTTAAAATGAAGAGAATTTAGATTGTATCAGGAAGCAAAACTCTCTTTTATATAAAAGCTACACCCAAAACAAAGGGATTTAAAAGGCGGTAAACAAAAAGGTAGACAGTGATATACCAAATACGTGCACAGAAAAATAAAATAAGCCCTGATTTAAATGCCAGCGAGGTTAAATTCATATGAAAAGCACCAAGACAGAAAAAGAGATGTATAATGCTAACAGGCCACAAATCACAATGAAATAAAAATACTTATGACAACTTACACATAAATAAGCATAAAGTTGTTTTAAAAAATTAAACTGAGTACATTTGAAAGACGTTTTTGACTTAAAAAAAATTAAACTGAGTACATTTGAAAGAAGTTTTTGACTTTATTCAATAATTCATAATTCAGACAGCAATCTATCTAGCAGCTAGAAAGGAACTCTAAGAAGCTGTTCAAAATGAAAGAGTTTTATAGGCAGAAGGGAATGGGAAGAGGGGAGTTACATTTGGTAAAAAGTGGGTTGGTTATGCAAGGTTACTTTGCTTTAGGGGATGGCAGGGGCCCATCAGGCAGATTGTACAACCATTCCCGATCACATGATTCCTGACTGACTGGTTTAAAATTCTATTTCGGGAGAGGCCAAATGGTTATTAAGTGTCAGTTTGGTGATATGAGGCTTAGCATGAGTGACTCCATCTTTACAAAGCAAAAATAAAACCTAGAAGAAATAAGCAAGGTACCTCAGTAGTAAAAGATATTAATTAAAAAACACACTTGAAAGTTTGCAGAAGACCAAAACAATGTAACTTTAAAAATTGTATACAGGGTGTGCCCTGGTGGAGAAGTGGTCAGGTCAATCATTTCCAAAGGAACCCAAGTCAAATACCCTTGGGTTTGAGCCCTGGGTCCAGGGAGAAACAACCAGTGTGAACAACTAAATAAAAATAAAATGTTTCTTCCTCCTCTCACTTCCTGCTTCCCTCCCTGTCTACTTGCTTTCATTCCTGTCTACGCATTTCCTCACAAAAAAAAAAAAAAAAAAGTGTTCCAGAGGGGATGATGCTAAGTGAAATAAATCAGACGAAGAAAGAAGATATCAGATGAGCTCACTCAAAGGTGGAACATGAATAGACAAAACAAAGAAACAGATGAAACAAAACCAACTCTTGGACACTTGCAACAGAACTGAGGTGACCAACAGGGAATGGGGTGGGGTGTGGGGAGGAGCAAATGGTGGCGGAGCCCACTGGACAACGGTGAAGAGCACTTGATGACTTGGCGGAGGGAAGGGTGTGTTGACACACATCTGAGGAATGGGGAACCTTTACATATGAGTTTATTTTAATGTGTAGAAGTTACTACAATTAAAAAAAAAAAAGGTAAGGAAAAAAAGCATATTTAGGTGTGCGCTGGTGGAATAGTGGGTCAGCCAGTTGCTTTTGGCTAGCCTAGTCCACATGTACCCCAGAGACCCCATTCACACGTGGGGCTGACAGCACAGCCAAGGTGAAACACTAAATAAAATTAAATTAAAAGATGCTTATTCCTCCTCTCTCTTCCTTCCTGTCTGTCTCTGCTTACCTTCATTGCTGCCTGAAACTTTCCTTTAAAAAAAATGAAGCATTTAAAAAAATAAATTTTGAAAAGTATATTTATTATATCTGTCAAACTCCATACTCTCAAAACAGAAAACACATCTTTATTAAAGTGCAAGCAAAAAATTGCAAAACTCATTCTCTAGTCATACTGGAAAAGAATATTAAAGTCTTAAAACAACTCTTACATCAAAAATAAATGCAAATAACTATGACAGAATACTTAGAACATGATAATTATATATATATACATACATACATGTGATAAAATTATTAAGAGGGAAATTTATTTTATTAAGTAATTTTAACAATCAGGGGGATATAAAACAGGGGGATATTAAACAATCAATAGAAGAAACTATAAAATAATTAAAACAAAGCTTAGGAAAGCAGGAAGGATTTCCTAATTAAGAATAAGAATAAGCTAACTAATTTTAAAAGGAAAATGTTAGAATATATTTAAGAACTGACTTTTAGGAAAATAAATCTAACACAGGATGGAGGGAGAGAGAGCGCATAATTTCACTAACTAAGGCATATGGGGTGGAGGTATAAAAGAAATTAAAACATTCAGCTGTGTGTAAACACATTGGAAAACTTCAAGAGAATGAATAATTGCATAAGCCATATAATCCACTAAATTAACTCTACAAAAGACAGAAAATCTAAGCAAACCAATTATGAAAGAATAAATAGAAAAAGTTGTCTAACTTTTTCTCCATAAAACTACCAAGCCAGAAATTTTTACAGGGTAATTTTCTAAACCTACTTTCAAAAGAAAGAGAAAGAAAAATAATGATTTCCTAAACCCTCTAAACCTTTCCAAGTCTAGAATAAAAAGGAAGTCTTCCAAATTTTTTTGAATGAAGCCAACATAACTCCAACTGCAAAACTCAATTATAGACCAACATTTTACAAATATCATTGCAAAGATCCTAAATAAGGTGCCAGACCAAAATCCACCAAGATTCTTTGCAGTAATGCAAGAAGATTCAATATTAGGCTATCCATGGACACATCCACCGTATTAATAGACATGAAGGGGAAAATGACATCCACAGAGGCCAAAAAGGCATATGATAGAATTCAGCAATCATTCTTCTCGTTTTTCTTTTTGATTTACATATCCACCATATATACACAAAAAAGTACAAACCTTAAATGTACAATTCAGTGAATCTTTTATATGTACATCACATATACATTTATATAATCACCACCCAAATTCAGATATAGAATATTTCTGGTCTCCCAGAAGACCTCGCTCGTGACTTCTGTGTCAAAATAACCATCCTCCTCACTTTTTTGTATCATACGTTTGTTTTTTGTCTGTTTATGAACTCCATAAAATGATATCAGAGAGTATACCTCTTAACCACACTCATTCATCAAAACCCCTTACTTAAGTAAAAGTGTAAGTGTATGCCCTCAACATGATAAAACACATCTCTCTGAATCCTAAGGCTTAATGAGGAAACATCAGCAGTTCCGCTACTGGAAATGCAAAAATACTATCCACTCTTTCCAATATGATTAACACTGTTCTAGGAACACTAATAAATACAATTAAACACAGAAAGAACTTAGAGTTAAAAACATCAGAAAGGAGGAAGTAATATTATCACTATTGTCACATAGGAACCCCCAAAATTCAATAAGAAGAAAAACAACACCCCCAAAAAAAGTCCTACTCCAAGAATTAAGAGTCTTCGACAGACAATTTGAACATATAATAGCCAAAAATATTGCATTTACAATAGCAAAATAAATAAGCATAAAAATAAAAATGAAATACCAAACTATGCACATTAATGATGGAAGTGCAACACTGAAATAAAGAAAACTCTAAAAACACAAAAGAAGACTTGAGCAAATGAAAAGGCAAACACGGTTTTGGAAACACACAGCATTCTAACAAGATAAATACTCCTCAATCTATTAATTCAATATGAATGTGGAAAAGTTGTACCCAACTGTTTTGAAGTTCACATGGAAAAAACAAACAAACGAAGTAGCCAGAGTATTGGAAAAAAATAGTAATAAGGCAGCACTGGTATTTCTGTATATGGAAATCTATAATAAAGCTGTAGAAATTAAAGTCTTGTGAAATAGCATAAGAAAAGATGGATAGATAAATGGAATAGAGTAAAAAGACCAGAAATAACTCCAAATCTCTCAGGAAATACTGTATCTCAGGAAAAAGTGCCATCTTAAATCAGAGGGAATAAAAGAATTGCTTTTCAAATGATACTGAGAAAATGGGACGGAAACCCAAAAAAGAGAAAAAGTTTTATTCACACAACACCTACATTAAAAAATTTCAAATGAATACTAGTTTTAAATACTAAACTAATACCAAGTAATATCAGAGGAAAACATAACAGGTTATTTTTTCTCTCAAAATATGAATGATTGACATATGATACAAAACTCAAAAGCCATACATAAAAACTGAACTCTTATTATCACAAATGTTTTAAAGACCTGATGGCAAAAAACCACCATGTGAAAGATAAAGAGGCAAACTAAAAACTGAGAAAATATCTGTAAATTATATCACAGTTCCTCTAATACATACAAAGTTTACAAACGAATAAAGAAAAAAAAAACAACAACAATGGCGCACCCCAAAATGAACAAAATGATAGGGAACAGTTTAATGATAGGAAAGTGTAAATGGATTTTATACATAGGGAAAAATGCTTAACTCCACACACATTAAGAGACTTGAGAAATAAAGACAGGCTGAAACACCATTTGTCACCTATGAAATCGGCAAATATCACAGTGTTAGTATTGCTAAATTACTCTCCACAGAGGTTATATCACTTACATTTTCTCCGGCAATGTACGATAATGTATTTCCTAAATGTATCTCCCACCATTTATTGTTGGTGAAAGTGTGAATTGGCTTAGCCTCTATAGAATTTAACAAAATTAAAAATGCACATTCCTTTTTGATCCTGAAATTCTACTTCCAGAAATTTATTCTTAACTATACAATAGCATGAGTGAAATAATGTTACTTGATCTTCACTGCATCAGTGTTTGGAATAGCAAAAGGCTGGAGACACTGGATAATGAAAGTACTTATCTACTCAGGAGCAATTGTAGCCAAAGAATGAGCGGGAAATGTCATGCAGTGCTTGAAGTACATCCCCACGTGTGCAATAAAAAGAGGGAGGATACATGTAATTTCTCTTACATGTATAGTAAACTTTCTTAGAAGAATACTCAAGAAGCTAGTAACATTTGTCACTGCTAAGAAGAAAACCTAGCTGTCTAGGGGATATTGGTGAGAGACTTTTCCCTGTACACATTATTTTGTACTCTTGAATTCTAAACCATTTAAAAGCTTTGCCTGTTCCATAAAGAAATAAAAACCATTTTGATCATTATTATACTTTCCATTTATTGAGTGCGTCCTAGGTTGCAATAATTAATCCATATCATCCTCACAATAACCCTCGAAAGCACCCTTTCCACAGATGAGGAAACTGAGGCACAGAGAGATTAGTGACTTATCTAAAATCACAGAGCTAGAAAGCCCCCCAAGCCAGAAGGAATCCCAGCAGTCCAGTGTGAGATGCTTGGGATTCCCATCTATTTACCACCCTGATACGCCGCTTGGATCACTCTGAGGAGTCCCTACAAGATGGAGCATGTCTTCATATAGATCAACCCTGTCCCCTCGGAGAGGTCTTTTCTCTCAGACACATTCCATCAGGTCACCCAGCCTGCTAAGCACTTCCTGCACACAGCGTGGCACTTTCTGCGCCTCTTGGACATCAGTGCATGGTATGGAAGTGGGGAACAGAAAATGACATTACTCTAACTCCTCCCTAACTCTCATATTCCCCCCCGCACCTAACCTCACACTTAGAGCCTCCTATGCCCCTCTCCTCTGCCTCCATTCTCCTCATTTCAACTGGCTTTGACTCCATTCACACTGTCATCAAACTGCAACTACATTTTGGCACCAACCTCCTCACTCCATGGGTGGTGGCCAAAAAAATGTTTTCCCATTTCTAAATATGTTTATAGTAGGAAACAATTTAATGCCATTATGCAAAAAGGTATGCCTTTCTAATGCTCTCCCTGGTGTCAAAGAACTGGGCAGATAAAGTAAGTACAAGAACCTCACGTGTTAGACTTTCTGGGTTCACTTCCCGCAGTTTGCTCCTGGACATGTGAAACGAGGAACTACGTCCAATTTTCTAGTTGTTTTGAGGCATTTCTCACTGCTGGGTCTTCACACACTGTCTCCTGTGTTTGGAATGCCCAAATCCATCTGGCCAACTTCCATGATTTTCCCAAAAGTCAGTTCCAATATTCCTTCTCCTAGGGAAGCCTTCTCTGCTCCTCAGCCTGATTTAAATTCCTCTCCTCTTTGACTCAATAGGATCCAAGACAAACCCAGTCCCTGGTACAGATCACACATCTCTAATATTTCTTACTTATCTGCCTGTAGCCAATGATGAGAGCAGAGATGGTGTCTCGGTCCTCTCGGGACACCCAGTGTCTGGGACAGTGCCTGGTTCTAGTTTGAGTGACTTAGTTCTTGTGGACAACTGATGAATAAGATACAGTAAATGCACTTCCCAGGACTGCTTTTCTGCCTTCTATACTCGCCTCATCAAGCCCTAGATCACTTTCCTGAGCACTTAACAGCTGCTGCACCTCCAGAGCCCTGGTTTGCATTGTTGGTCCCCATGGATCACATTTCCTGGTAGTTACACCCCGCACGTCCCCTCCCACAGTGACTCTGGACCTGGCCGTGTGACTTGCATTGGCCAGATGAGATTAGTGCTAGCACAACAGGGCTTGTCCTCTTGAGTCACTCTGTCTTGGAAGCTCTGGGTAGACTGCTGGACGACGAGAGGTCACATAGATGACTTGGAAGGTCATCTTGGACCATCCAACCTTGTTCAACCCCCAGCTAAATGCAGTATCGTGAGTGACTTCAGGTTCTTCTACCAGAACAGAGAAGAGCCACCCAGCTGAGCCCAGTCAACGGATAGGCCTGTGAAGAACTGCAGATTGTTGCTCATTTAATCCACTGTTAGGACAACTTGGGGGTAATTTGTTACTCTCACAGAATTGCAGCAAACCAACTATGCAGCAGAATAGCTAAAACAGGCCAGACGGAAACCCTGGCACAGCAACGGCCCCTGAACCCCCAGCTGTTCACAGCAGCTTCCCTGTGCACCAAGTTCATTTTCTGGGGCCAGGGCTACCAGCACAGGCAAACCCAAGTGAGAGAATTGGGACCCCCCCCAAAAGCAAAGCAAGTCATAAAGTAGCAATAGCCAGCCAAGAGCTTTAACTGTGTGTGGCCTTTGTCAGGGGTAGAAAAGGTCATTTGCCCCTCTCTGCCTCCTCACAAGCACACCTGGCAGGGGAATTGCATGAAATTCCAGCCCTGGGGCTTTTGAAGTTAGTAGAACAAAGTCATGTTCAACACACACACACACCCCTGTGCAAATACCCAAGGGGAATTCGTGCACTGGCTTTGGCTCAGCTCTGGCAGGGTGGGGCCCATGCTCCCACTCCCTGTGTGTCTGACACTACACAAAGTCATGATTTCAGAAGGGATGAACCACCATCCCGGAGAAAAGACAGTGACAGTGACTGGGAGCCCTGAAAAATCGGGGGCCCCTAAAGGAAGTGTTATATTTCTGTTGATGGATATACGTGAATTCCTTCAAGACTAAGTTAGTTTATGCCTTGCAAATCTTACTTCACCTATAAATCGCTTTAGCGACTCCCCAGTAGAAAGATGGCTCCTGGAGATCAGAGACTCAGTCTTACTCCAAATGTAGCTTCCTGGCCCAGCGCGGACCCTGGCACATCATAGGTGCTCAGTGAGCCCTGAAGCGTGAATGAACGAAGCCATGAAGGAACACCCGGCCCACTGCCATGCTGACAGGCACCCTAACCACGCTACTGTCTCCCATCGCCTCTGCCTCTGACCAGGCTGTCTCTGTGCCTGAATTCCCGTTCTCTCCTTGTCAATCAGGCACACAGCCTTCCTGCTAGCCCTGGAATGGCCAGCTAGCTCCAAACCTCTTTGACCCTCCATTTGCTCCTACACATAGAAAGGAAAACACCCTGCCTTGGAGAAAGTATAAGGATGAGATCACATCCTGCCTATGACATTCCTGACACACAGCCCGAGCTCAGTGACTCTAGCTGGCTCTCTCTGACTTCTGGCCAAGATGCCTGTGCCCATGTTTCTGCGTCTATCCCTTGACCTGAGTCGCCAGAAGTGACCCTTAGCGTTTTTGTTACCTAAGTTTATGGGCAGTGATAGGCCCCAGAGGTGAGCTAGAAGCATGTTGCTCAGATGCATTAAATAAGAACACATACCTGTCGCCTGGGGATCTGTTGACGTGGGGGAGGGGATAGGCTGAGAGCTTCCCTTTTTCACAAGTACTCAGATGACAGATGCTTCTGACATGGGGAACACCCTTTAAAAAGCAAGAGGCTACAGCACCTGCTGTGAATAAGCAGCGGGCAGGCAGGGGTTGGCTACAGCACAGGTAGGCATTGGAACCACCCATCACAATTCAGCTAGCTTTGGGGCCCCTCCCTAGTGACCAAACAGTAGAACTGCAGAGCACATCTGGGGATTCATTTCCCAGGTAGGAGGGATAATGGAGTTTTCTCCAGGGGAGTGCACTGTGAGGGTTAGTACCTGAAGGCACATTTTTCCAGCTAAAAACCTCTGAGTTTCCTCTCTTCTCTCTAGAGACTAAGGGTAAACGCTATTCATAGAAAAAGTCCGAATGAAGAGCATAAATCTGATGGCCCAAAATCCTCCCCAAGAAATTCTCCTAACCTGGAGCTGGTATTGCAAAAAAGGAAGGGAGAAATTCATGTCAGACTTTCCAAGGAGCTCAATCAAGTCCTCTGGGGCCTGTCAGTGAGCGACTGTATTCTCTGTGGCCCAGCAGCCTCACAAGAGAACTCAGACCCTTACCCAGGTCAGAAGTGCCCTCTTCTTCCTCCCCCGAGCTCAGGCAGGGGTGGGGAGATTCAGTGCTTCATATGCATTATCTTGATGGCTCCAACCTTCCCGGGGTCCTCTGAAGACCATCGTCATAAGGCCAGTACATCTGCACACTCCTGCCTGAGAGCAAGGGAGCTCAGCGTCTGACATCACACAGTCTACCAGGGATTCTAGGATGCTTTTGCCTGAATGCATGGCTTTGTTATTATAAGAGCACGCAAGTACATATGAAAAATGAGCTTTATGTGCCAGTGAAAGCGCAGCTCTTTTGCCGTAATTCTCCCTATCCCTGGCATATCTCATTTAATCTTCTTAGCAAACTCCAAGGTAAGTATTGCTACCCCCATTTTACAGATGAGTCGTACAAGGCCACATGTCACGTAAGAAGCAGAATTAGGTTTTTAAACTGAGTCTTGTGACTTGAAAATAGGGCTCCCATTCTGCTCTTCCACCCAACTGCAGCTACTTACCATGAGATTGCTCTGGCGCCCTCTGGAGGTCGCTCTTCCATCCTGCCCCCTTGCAAAGACCAGCTCATTTCAAACCAACAGCCCTTACTTTGGCTTTCTTTTGTGTAAGGTCAGGCACCCTGAAGAAAGTCAAGTGAAGACCAGCTGAGTATTATAAAAAGTTACCCACGAATGAAAACTCATGAAGGGCCTCTCAACCACGCCCATGGCACGAAGAGGAGGCGGCAACAGCCCCCTCCACCCCCATCCACACCCCACGCGGCCCCACAGCTGTCTGTCTGTGTCAAATGTTCTGAGCAGAGGTTGGGGGCTTTAGCTCCCCACACAAAGAGAGTTCTGAGCTGTCACGGCTTCCCCACAATACACTAGGTGCTGAGGAGCAGGTGATAATTGTAGCCCTGTCACCCGTATCACCTGGGAGATGGTTGGGTCTTTTTTTTTTTTTTTTTCTAAAAACAAATGTTGTGCTACCTGGAGATGGAAGCTGGAGGTTCAGTTGAGGAAATACACACACGGGCTGCTGCTCTTTTCCCTGGAACGCAGATAGGAAAACAGTAGAAGATCTCTGGTTTGGTCTGCTGTCAGGGAAAGTCTGGGAGATGAGGGGCGGGGCAGGAAGTAGCCCAGCTCAGGAGTGAGAATTTTCAGGGGTGCCTCTCCCACAGCCAGCGTGAAGTGTCAGAGTTCCACCTTTCTGTCCTTGGATGGAAAATTCCCTTCACCGCTTCATCTTGTTCTGTCCTTTGGAGAAAGTACAAAGAATCTCCCGCCTGCTTCCCCAAGTGGCCTTTTACATCTCTGAAGGGCTCTTTCATGTTCTGCCCTTGAAACGGAGGCCTACTCTCTTCTCCAGCTAACATGCTCCCCGGCCCCCTGACCCTTGCTCTAGAGGGATCTGGCCTCCTCCCTCTGAAGCTGTCCATCTTCAGGACACACTGCAGTGTCCAAGAATGCCAATGTGCAACGGTCGTCAGGAGCTAAAATATTCTGGAAGCCTAGACTCTGATGTTCACATCCAATTCACACACACTGTTTGATACAAACCTAAACAATTTCCCACAAGAACAGACATAGGCACGCAGAACAATAATATCCTAAGGGAGATGAGTATTTGTCCAAGTGCCATGCATCGTGCTAAGCAGCCACATACATGATCTCACTGAGTCCTCATCCAGTCTTGGGAGATTGATAGAGATACTGCATCACCACCCTTCACAGAAAGAAAACTGAAGCTTTAAGATGTTAGGATGTGACCTGAGTCTCAGAGCTAATAAAAAGTGGAGAAAGCACTGAAATTCATGTTTATTTTGTCTCCCCCAAAAGAACATTCTTAACCATGCCCCTATATTGTCTACCTCTCACAAAGTCACTCGAGGTTGTTTTAGATAAAACCACACATGCGGTCCACATTAGATTCACACATTCATGTAACATAAGCACACAGAGATCCAAGCAAGTCACTGCTAGCTGTCATGTAGGCAAATCAAAACTCCTCTTAAAAACCCACAAGTATTATCATTTCCCAGTCTAACCTGCCTAATCAAATTCATGTGCAACTATTTTTCATTGCAGGCAAAAGCAGTCAACATTCAACACAATCGTGGTTCACCTCAGCAACTGAATCTCTCAGAAAGCAGAGGTTGGGGATGGGGTGAGGCATCTATTTTGAACCTGCCTCTGCTGCAACAAAGGAGAGCTGCTTGAAAAAGGAATAAAAAAATCCTGAAAACAGCTGGCTCATTTCATAGTTCATGCTGTCCACGGAGAATAATGCTGGGCATGGTCTCACATATACTTTTGTGTTTGCAAAGGCAGATTGCAAAGCCTTCAGAGGAAAGGTATGTTGACCCCAGCACCTCAGACTTGTCAGGAGGATACTGTTGGAGGAATGACTTTCAAAAATGCAATTGCTGACAATACAATTGCAAATGACTCTGCTTTGGAAGAAACAAATAGGGATGCACAGGATGAATACAAAGGAGGGACACACGCCCTTAGGTATAGTGTTAGGAAGGCTGAAACCAGACTGAAGAAGCCAAGGATGATGGGACAAGTACCAATGATGTGACCTTGGGTGATTTCCCCAACTTCTCTGAACCTCAGTTTCCTCTCCTGTAAAATGGAATAATAATACTTACACTGTGAGTTTGTTGTGAAGATTACATGGGATAATGTATTAAAAACAAAACAGTAACCTCGCACACAGGAAGGCTCAAAAAGAACCCAGTGGCTTGGGGGAGGGACATTTGTAAGTGCTCAGTGGGAAAGTGTTGAATGCACTTGAGAAGGGACTAGAACCAAGCAAATGCTTTCATTTGCTGAAGGTGTGCCCGAGGTCCACCAAGGGAAAAGTCGTGCTTATTAAACAGGAGGAGACGCTGTGATCCCCAGAGTGGGTCCGTGGGAACCCATCATGCCTGACACAACCCATTTCTGATAGTGACTCAGTGAACAGAGAGTGGAAGTGCTGTCTTGGGCTCACATCCCAGATGGAGAATGTGACTTGGATGGCGGTACACTGTGGACAGCCAGATCCAGAGCGAGATTAGCTGGGTTAGAACCCATCTGCGGAGAGGTCCGAATCCTCAGGCAGGACTGTCTCATGACCTGTCCTGCTTAACCTTCTCAGCGGGAGAAGTGGATGGATTGATGCTGGGCTGTGACTGAAATAAGGAGGGTCAAGCATTGGTGAGTGGAATCAGGACCCTGCCATACTACCCCAGCTCAGCTGAGGTCCAGAAATCATCATAGTCTCCACCAACCCCTCCCCTCCGATTCCAGAGTCACCAGGCCCAGGTGCTGTTTACCTGCACTCATTCCCTAAACCCACCCACCCACCCAAGTCATACATATTACCTCCCACATACTCCTCAGACTGTTCCTCTACTTTCAGTCCCTCTGTCCCTGTTCAGTATAGGCCCTCATCATATTAGGTCATAATGACCCACAGTTTGGAATCTGACTAGAGAGTTGTGTTCAAGTTCCAGAGTATGCTGGTGGCTTCACAGTCCTGGATAAGTTATTTAATCTTCTGAAATTTCCTTATAGGCAACATGGGGATAAATATAATACCCACTCAGGGGTTGCTGCAAGGTCTCCAAGAGCATGCTGGGAGGGTGCATCGCAGGGTGTCTGCCTGGGATCTCCCCTCAGCAGGCACTAGTTGCTGTACTGGATGGACAGTGGTGGTGACCTCCCCACTGGCCTGAGTGCCACCAGCCCACCTCCCTCTACACCACCTGTCATCACAGGGGTGAGCAGATCGACAGCTGTCATTGGCTCTGCCCATGACAAATGACACACATATACATATGTGCACATACACGTGCACACGCATGTACGCATATACACACATGCACATGCATTTACAAATACACACATAGTACACATGCACATTCAGTTTTGCCCCAGCATGAAGTCCCAATTACTTCACATAAAGGCACATAAACCTTCCTGACTTTTCTAAACTGCAACTCTAACTACCCCCGGTTTCCAGAGCATGGAAGCGTGCTCCTCCCTCGTAGCTTTGAGCCTGCTTTCCCCTTCAACTGGAATACTCCTGCCTTCTTATCCATCCATTGGCCCTCCTTTGGACCATGAAAATCCAGCCAGGCATCCAGGCCTTTGAAGCCCTCTGAGATGCACCATACCTTCCTCACACTCGTGTGGGCACCACCCACCTTGGAGCACCCCCATTCCATCACCTGCGAAATATCCTCAGACAGTCACCTCCAGGGGTGCCTGTGTGAGTGTTAAAGGAGATGAGCCCCCGGCATATCGAGAAGAGTGAGAGCAAGCAGAGCTGCTGTCTCTATCACAACCAAATCAAACACATCCTCCACTCTCAGGAGCTTGGAAAACCGGTGAGGGCAGGGCTGTCAACAGGGACCTGGTCTCGGGCTGGCTTGATGCTGGTTCAGTGGACCCAGTACACCCCTGCTCTGCTCGCTGCTAACATCATCTTCAGGCAGCACTTGTGTCCCTGTGGCCCTCAATCACTGGCAAGGTGGGACATCTCCTGTCATGGCTTGAAAGCAGCTCTCCAGCTTGCTGTCAGTTTCAGGACACGCAGACAGCAAGTCTGGCCCGCAGCGCTGACAAGGAAACACGGATCGCTCGGGGGAATACTGTGTTAAGATCATGCAGAGTCGGCTCAAATCTGTGTCCTGACACCCTCTCTGATGTCTGCACCACCTACCCGGAGGGGCGAGTGATGTTGCCCTCCCCTGTGGCTGGAAGGCCAGAAACTCACCTGTTTTCTGAGAAAGTCCTGAAACCCTTACCAGGCAGGCCAGGAGCTCAGCAGAACAATATGCCTACCCTCTCCTCACTTTGTGCCAGATTCTGTACACTTATTATCTCTGTGGGCCACACAAAACTTAGTGTGGTCAATGTTTTCACTCTGTTTTACAGATGAGGACAGTGAAACTCTGAACATTTTTATAACAAACTTCCCCAAGATTCCATGAAAGAAATGGACATCTTTCCCTTTAGGGCCAGTCAGAGACTGCAGGACAGCTGGGCCAGACATGGGCAGGACCAGGTGGGGAAAGAAGCCAGATGTCATGGAAACAAAAAGAAGGAAAGCTCATCCCAAGGCCCACTGGTGGAGTCGCCGCAGACAGGGACGCAGGCCGGAAGGGGAGTCTCACGCAGGACAGCGGAGCCCAGGATGCGTTTCTGTAGCTACTGTGCTTTAGGCAGAACCTGGTCCACCCGAAGGCCTGGTCACTGCAGAGGGCACTCAGCAACCTGGGTCCTCAGCCCATGAGGAGGCCAGGCAGCGGGCCAGGTCTCACACCCACACCGCAGGCTCATCCCAGGTCACGGTCAGCCAAGATGCCCAAGAGACTTCAGGGCACCTTCGACACGCACTTGATGAATTAGTCAGCGTTTGAAATAAACCCGTAAGCCTCCCTCATTCTTCCTAAACGTGTCAGCCACTTGGGCCAAGTAAGGTTGAAATGTTTTCTCCCCAGTGAGCAGAGCAAGGCAGCTCCGAGAACCCTGGATGCCAGGCGGGGTCATGAAAGCCCCGCTAGAGAACGTTCAGTAGCTCTTCCTGTACCCACTGTCTGCCAAGCCCCTTCCAGGGGCAAGGGAGAAACCACAGCGGGAGCAGGGGGCCCTCCACTCCTGGGACCCACATTCAGAGAGGGCAGCAGACACACAGACAGAGCTGTACACACAGTGAAGCGAGTCAGAGAAAGAAGGACAGTGAGCATCTTTCTAAGAAAGCGATGAATGAGGGGACCTTCAGCATCCGAGGAAGAAGGAGCCAGTTTGGGAAGCCTCTGAGAGAAGGAATAGTAAACACGAGAGCCCTGAGATGGGCGCGGGGCTGGCGGGTGTGCTGGAGGGCAGCCTGAAGGACGAGGGCAGAGGGAGCAGCTCTGTTAGCAAGATGAGACTCAGGAACCCCATCTTTGGCTGGGCGCCAGTACCCAGCTGAGGGATGGCACTGAGTGCGTGCTTAATCCACATTTGCTGAGTGAATAAGTCAATGAGAGCGCTCGGGCTGATGGGTGGTACAGGGACGAGGTTGTGGAGTGGGGGTTTGATGGTGACGGCTGGTGGCTGTCTCATCATAGCCCTCCCCACCTTGCCAGGCTCACACGTACTCCTCCACATGGTTCTGGCGAGGACTTAGCACTAAAGCAGGGAGAGACAGACCAAAACCAGGGTCTCTAAGTTGGGGGACCCAAAGCTGACTTCAGTTCCTCTTCTCTGCAGAAAAGCTGTGCCTCTGGGATGCTGAGACTCCCCCTTTCTAGAGAAAGTCTCTGCCCACGCCACCAACCTGACCACCCTCCCCATAAAGATGCAGTGGACACGGAGGGACCTGAGACCTGCCCTGCCTGGTGCTTCCCCTGAGTGTAGCCCTGAAGGTGGGAACTGGGCCTCAGCAAGCCTGGAAGACAGATACTGGTGAGAGCAGCCCCTGTTGCAGAGGCATCTCTTTTAAGAAGAGGTTGTTTAGGCTCCGTGTCCACTCATCTGGCAAAAGGACCAAACTAGCCAATTCCTGGAATCTACAAACACCTATGGGCCTAGGGGCTGGTGCCGGTCTGGAGGGACATTTGAGGACAAGCAGGAGCCATCTGAGCAGAAGACAGACATGTGAAGGAATGCAAAAGCCTGCCAGCACTGTCGGGCTGATCAGTATCTGTCTGGGGCTTTTCTCCGGCAGCCTCGGAGGGCCGGTCCAGGAGGACATCGCTCCCACCGCCCTCCCTTGTTCATTCTCATTCTTCGTTTGGTTCTGTCCGTGGGCCAGAGCACACAGACTCAGCTGAAGACTGGGATCCTGCAAGCTTGTTTGTAGTGCACCCCAGAAGTCCGTGCACAAGCCTGTAGGCCACGAGGGCAGGCGACGCACTCAAGACAAACGCTTTTTAGGGACAAACCTGGAATCCATGAATGGAAGAAGAGAAATGCCTCACGGTCTCCAGCTACTTCAGGAGGGGCAGGGGGAGAATGCAGTCAGCTCCATCTATCTTCCGAGTATGTGGAGCACACACGGGCTCCTGAGACTTGTGCAAACTCAAGCGGACCTACCTGGTTTCAGAGGCCCCTGCACCTCGTAGGGCCCATGGACATCCATGCCTGCCCCTCGTGTCCCTATGGTTCGTGGTCTCAGAGTCACACTTTCTTGCCAAGCCTCACAGACCTTGGAAGACTCTCCTTTCTGGACAGGCTGCTGGCACCCAGGACCCCCAGAAGCCCTCTCCTCCCCCACTTTCAGGTGCCATCTACTGTGAACATAGCTACAGGTCTATTCTCCAGAGAGGAACTGAAGAGTCCCGTATCTAAAAGTAACGCAAGTTGGTAACCAGTGTTACCTCAATGATATTGTTAAAAAATAATAATACAAGTACAATTAATTCAACAATTCACCAATCAATCATCCTTCATTCTGTGACTATACCAAAGCACTCTTCTTGGTGCATAGAATATTGATTTGAACAATTTGGACAAACTGAAACCTACAGAAACCTAAAAGGAGCAAAGGATTTAAATATCGCCCATTAGGCAATCCTCTAGGAGCAGTATGGTTATCATTTTACTGTGATATTTTGCAGGCATTTTCTGTACATGTTAACATGGTCGAGATCAGACTGTAAAGCCTACATTTGTGTCACAGTTCTCCTTGTCTATTTGAGCTGCTGTGGCAAAAACACCACAACTATTTCCACAGATACCAAGCAAACAAATGAACTAAATTAAACAAAGATAGACTTTAAAAATTGAACAAAATCCAACAATAGACTTTTAGTCAAAAAAAGCAAATCAATGGGTGCAGGAGGGGAAGGGGGAGCGTAGCAGCCAGGAGGCAAACTGAGTAGTGGGAATCGGATGCAGGGTAAAGGACAAAATGAAATAGTGGTGAACTTACCATTATTATTATATAAAGATGTAGATTTACTGTGATGTGTGCCTTAAACCCACTTAATGTTATAATGCAATATTCCCTCATAGTCCTTCAACAGAATCAATTTTAAAATACCGCAAGTAACAAGCATTTATTTCTCATACTTTTGGAAGCTGAGAAGCCCACAGTCAACGTGCTGACAGACAGATTCAGGGTTGGGGCAGCTCTCTTTGTGGTTTATAGACGGACATCTTTTTGCTGTGTCCTCACATGGTAGAAGGGACGAGGGATCTCTCTGGGGTCTATAAGAGCACTAATCCATTCAGGAATCCCCAGCCTCATAACTAAGCACCTCCCAAAACCCCACCACCTAATAGCATCAACTTGGGGGGTTAGAATTTTAACCTATGAATTTGGGGGAGTACAAGCATTCAGTCCATAACAGTGATTTTTTAAGTTAGTATTATGTCATGACCATCTTCCCCAGATAGGGCCAGCAGATTTAGCAAGCAAACATTTAAGACATCCAGTTAAAACTTAAACTTGTAATATTAGCAATGCCCCAGAACTGCCAGGGACTTACTTATACTAGAAATATTTCATTGTGTCTCTGAAGTTAATTTTAACTGCTCTCCTATGTTTCATCTGGAGACTTCTAGGGTTAAAAATTGTCAGGAGGCCTTTTCAGACTTTATTTTTACCACTAGATGCCTTCTTTCATTCTGCTACAGACCTACAGACAGGTCCCCTGTGCATGCCACCGAATCTCCATGCTTGTTTCCTGTCCCTCCTGGACTCGTGCTGATAATTGTCCTCAACTTTCCATCGCTCCACCCTCCCAGGTAAGGACTGACCCAATTTTTATCACTATAGATTTCTGTATTATATTTTCAGCAACTAAATTGTCATGTTACTTTTCATGGTTTTTCACCTTAGTTGTTTTGAGCTCTCTAGTATACACACACACCAATATATCATGACTTTTTATTTCTTCCTCCCCATGTTTCTATTATCCAACCTTAATTCATGCATAATAAATCAGTGGGACTTTCTAGAACAATGTTAAATCACATCAGGAAGTCTTGTGTCATCCCTGCTTTTAATACAAATGACCAGAGTGTTTGGGTCATTGTTTTAATGGGAAATCCTCTGTAATCCAGATCTAGGCTTTCAAACACGGAGAGTAAATCCTGTGGCCAGGTGGTATCCTTTCTCTAAACCTGGGGTCACCCACTCACTAGTTCTGTCTCCTGTGCTGTCATTTCCAGATCACTTCAATCAGTTCCTCCTCTGTTTGCTAATATATTTCTTGCAGTACCTTGCACACTGGTGTACAATTCGTTTTTACACGTCTTCTTCCACTTCCAGACTATAAACTAAAACAGAAATTGTGTCTTTTTCATCTTATTGGGCAAAACACTTTGCAGATGCTAAATACTCCATACATGTTTATTAAACTGAATTGCAATACAAGGATGTTTGTCCAGAGCATAGCTCCCAATCCTAGTTATACACTAGAATCACCTTGGTAAATTAGCATGATGAGAAGGAAGAGCAAAAACAATGTTAAGCAGATTTTTTTTTAAATTAGTAAATAAGTGAAAAATACATATAAGGCTACATTTTCTCATTTGCCATTCCAGATGCCACAAGTTAGAATCTCTGTTCTGAGAAGACTAGAATTTGTAGCTTTTATAAGCTCCCAGATAATTCTTATCTAGTCAGCCTTGCATGAACTGATGGTCAATCTAGAGAATCATCATCTTTTGAGCAACAAAGGTGACCTTGGAGCAAACCCCCGTATATTCTAAAGTGGTGGTAGGAAAAGAATTCTAATAATCTAGACCTTCCCTACATTTTTCAGAGAATAAAACCTCAAAAGTTCCATTGCTTTACTTAAAGCGCTTCAGGTCACCCAGATAAGAGCTGGCATCCAGAAGGTCTGTTTTCATGGTACCTCTTGCCACCACACCTCATCCTTGGCCAATACGGATGTCTCAGGATGCTGGGAATCTTAGTCACCCCAACCCCCAGAATATGAGACAACCGGGAAGCCTGTTGAAAATAATAACTCTTAGAGGGATATGATGACTATAAACCAAACCAAACTTTTCAGTCAGATGCTTGACTCTGACTCTGAAATAGTTCAAACTCTTAAGAAGTTATAAACAAGCATGCAGCCAGACAGCAGGCGATAATTCTCCAGGTCACCTCTGTCAGATGTATTATTTAAACAAGGTGGGAAGTATATTTTGCTCATTTTTTCTTCTAGATGTTCAGTGAAGACCACAGGCAAACAAAGCAGTTCCTATTGTTCAGTTTCCAGCAGCACCAGACTCTGGTCCCACACTGACTCACTCTCTTCGGCCTCCCTTGGGGGTAGACATCCAGATGCGACCCTGCAGTAGTCCAGAGTTGGAATACTGCTAGGAGGAAGTTGTGAATCTTCTGGCCCCTTCCTTTACAGGAAGCAAAACAAAACTCAAGGAAGAAAAGTGAGCTGCGGGGGGTTACCTGGAAGATGTGACGAGGCTGGGTTGTTTTGGGCTCTAAACTGTGCTCCTACCACCCGGGGATGCACACTAAACTCTGTGCGCTTTATTCCTGGGGAAAATGTCTTTCAGTTGCATTGGATTTGCAAAGAGGTCCATGATCCTCAGAGTGTTATGAGCCACTTTCCAGAAGGGGCTGAGTTCCCATCACTCTAGAACTCCCTCTCCAATCTCACCACCTCTGTCCAACTCCATCACTGGTCTTACATGCCTACAACTCTCTCTGACCTGCCTGGCTGGCTCTGAGGGTGATCTGCACTCCGTGTTGCTGCCAGGGCAGGGCTCTTTCTCACATATAACCTACCTCCATGGCTTCCCTGTCTCTAGGATCCCAACATCCCTCAGAATAAAACCTAAACAGACTACCTCACACCAAGTCCCCCATAATGTGGTTCTTTTTCTGGCCATCTAGCCTCAACACTTGTGGTACTGCTTTTTCCACTCAGAGTGAGAACTGGGGCCTCAGCAGAAAAATTTAAACCCACATCTATTTGGCATCAAAGAACATGGTCATTGGATGACAGAACTGTGAGGAAGGCCCCTTCGTCTCTGTTCCACACCTCAATATACACTCCTTAAGCATTTCTTAAACCATGGGAAACCCACCCACAATGGCCATACACACAAGATCCATCTAGCAATGGAAGTCTGATGTGATGCAGTCTAGTACTTAGAATTCAACTGTCATAAATTAAGTCCCAAGTTTGCTCCAGCCAGTGTGCCAATTGCTCAGATATAAGCAGACATACACAGCCTCCAATTATGCACCATCAGGGAAATGAAAATCAAAACCACAAGGAAACACCACCTCACACCTACTAGGATGGCTATAATAAAAAAAGACAGATAATAATAAATGCTAGTGAGAATGTGGAGAAACCAGAAGCTCAGAGACTGCAGTGAGAATGTAGACGCTGCTGTGGAAAATAGCCTGACAGTTCCCCAGTTGATTAAACACAGTTTCACATGATCCAGCAATCCCACTCCCAGATAGTTACTCAAGAAGAATGAAAGCACATGTCCACACATGGGTGTTCATGGCAGCATTATTCCTGATGCCAAAACACAGAAATCACCCCAAAGCAGATGTGCTATATTCAGACAATGGAATATCATTCAGCAACAAAAAAGAGCAGTACTGAGACATGTCACAATGTGAACGAACCATGAAAATATCATACTAAGTAAAAGAAATCAAACATGGAAGGCCATATGTTATATGGTTTCATTGACATGAAATATCCACAACAGCTGTAGAGACAGAAACTAGATTTATGGCAGTCCAAGTGTGGGGCCGGGGGGGTATGAGGAAATTGTTGGGCAGAGAGAAATGAGAAATGACTGCTAATGAGGATGGGTTTCTTGTGAGGTGATGGAAACATTCAAAAATTCATTGCATGATGGCTGCACAGCTCTATGAATATAGCAAGAAGCCCTGAAGTGTCCACTCTAAGTGGGTTGATGGTATAGCATATAATTACACCTCAAAAAGTGGTTATAAAATAGCCAATGAACCCTCATCAGTAGTAACTCCCTTAGTAACCCACTTGTCCTAGTTTGCCCAGGACTTTCCCAGTTTTAACACCAAAGTCTCACATTCAGGGAAGTCCCTGGACTAACAGGGGCAACTTGTCACCCTAGGGGACTTCCTCCCTGCCCATCCTCAGCAGGGACCTCATGGGCAGAACAGAAGCAAATCCCAGCCTCACACCTGGTGCTCTGACATCAGAGGTTGAAGGAGGTAGGGGTCGAGCAGGTGATCCTCTCAGAGTTGGGGGTGGACAGAGGTGACTCCTCCTGAATCTGGGCTGACAGAGCTGACCCCCAGGAAGCAGGCCACTTAGAGTGAATTTGTGGCCAAAGAGTAAAGCACACCTGTTTCCAGCCTCCCTCACCCTTGGGAACTGATGTCACCATGGGCACAGGGTAGCTGGTCCCACTCTGGTCTTGGTTGTCTAAGCTCACACAGTTACACGAAGCCCACACTCTGCTCTGTCATCAGCCCTCCTGTGAGAGCCCCCCTCACCCAAAGGGCCACCAGCCCAGCCCTGTGCCTCCAAGTGGCTCAGCTTGGCAGCCTGGGCAGAAAGCTTTCCAGAGAGCAAGACTGGGAGGGTTAATGATATTTGGTCTTTCTAAAGCACTTGTAATCATCTCCCATTTTATGATCCAATTTCAAACATGGCAAATAGGCTGGCGCAGCCCGAGTGCTTCTAATTGTCACTAAAGGCAGAAATGGAGGATGACAGGGTAGTCTTCTTAGGGGGATATAGGCGCTGCCAGGGATGGGTGCACCTATCCTTGCTTCCCAGCCACAAACCTGCGGGCAAGGGAGTCCTTTTCCAAGAAGAGGTTGCTCTTCTGTCCCCTTTCAGAGCTCACAACTCCCCTCATGCCATCTTGCTACAGGCAATTCCCTCTAAATAGGCTCTGGTTCCTTAGAATTTACCACATTTATCATCAGTCTACTCTGGGCAAGAAATAACAGCAGGGCATGCCCTGGTGGTTCAGATGTCAAGCCTATGCCTGGGAAACAGCTCACATACAGCCCAAGAACTCAGGTTCATGATCCAGGACTGGTGAGAACAATTCAAATGAACAACTAAGTAAAAAACGATTTTTCTTCCTCTCTTCCTTCCTGCTTGCCTTCATTCCTGTCTGTCTTCCTTCCTCTTAAAAAAAAATTACAATAGGCATTTAAAAATATTCACAGTTTACTCTCCATACAACAGTCACATTCCTGGTAAAACATGATTCATCATTCCTGGCTCCCTTCACAGAAATTTAAGAGCTCTCCATGGTCCTGAAAAACCTGGACGGTCCCTAGCACTGGGTGGGCCTCCAACTCTTGTCCGACCAGCTTCTCTCCCTCCCTCACCCCACCCTGGCCAGCATGCTCTCTGGAATACCAGGCAGGCTCTTGCCTCAGGACCTTTGCACATGCTATCTCTTTGACCTGCAATACTGTTCCCTCAGATATTCCCCTGTCTGCTCCTCATTTCTTCCGGTCTTACTCAAATTCAGCTCCCTAAAAACTGAACGTTCTATTCAATATAATCATACCCACCCATTACTCTCTATCCCTTTGCATTGCTTTATTCTTCTTCGCTCCATTTCCTATTATATTACTTTTTTTAAATTTTTGCTTACTTATCTACCCATCTCCAAAAAACAATAGGAATGTGGTCTGTTTTCTTTACTGTTGTTTTCCCAGGGCCTAGAATAATGCCTAGAATTTGACAGGTACTCAAATAATATTTATTAAGTGACCACTTGTGTTTGTTGTCCTTTAAGGGTTGATGTTTAACCTGCCGCCACTTCACAGATGAGGAAAATGAAGCACAGAATGCGGATGTTACTAGTCCTAAGTCATGTAACTGCTAAGTGGCAGATGTGGAACACGAACCGAAATCTCTCTGAAGCCAAACCCTATGTTCTTTCAACTATACCACGTCGCCTCACTTCTGAAACAGTCCTTTGTGGAACTGCGTAGGCAAGGAGCTCAAAAAGGAAGCGACTCCTTGGAGAAACAAGGAGCCTGCCGCCCTCTTCTCCACCTCCAGTTCTCAGCTGATGTTTTGTGACATAAAAGCTGGGGCAATACAGGGAGAAACATTTATCGATTCCAAAGCCAAGTTTGCTCTGAGCACACAGTTAAGGCAATCATGTCCTAGGCTGAAGAAGCTGGTGGTAAAAAAATGCTCCAGCGGATCTCAAGGTGACAGCAATTGTACCAATTAGGGTTTGAATCTTTTTGAGGAGAAAATGGGAAAGTCATGGAGAAAGGAACGAGCCATTCATCTAAATTCCACAGTCAACTCATGACCTAATACAAAATTTCCAAAGAATTTCCAGAAAACCAATCAACTATTTGTTATTACACAGAGCAGTGAACATTGTGTGGGTGTTTCACAGAAGACGAGCAGATCCAGAGCATAAAGAACGGAGTTCAACTACACTGAAAATGAGCAAACTTTTTCTAAAAAGGGGCAGAGAGTAACTATTTCAGGCTTGCAAGCAGTCCTGTCTGTGCAGCTACTCAACTCTGCTCTTGCAGCACAAAAACACCCACAGGCAATCTTATACTCAAATGAACACGGCTGCATTTCAATAAAGTTTTATTTGCTAAAACAGGTGGTGGGCCAGAGTCTGCTCACAGGCTGTGTGCCGACAGCTGTTCTAGACCAATGTGCTTCTGTGACGATGAAACGAAGATACAGAGAGACTGACTGCCAGTTATGAAAGGGAAAGGAGAAAGTCATCCAACATTCATTCAACAAATATTTATTAAACATGTCTAACATTCAGCAACTGTTCATTGAGCATTATTACCTATCAGGTTATTTTAAATGCAGGAGAGGCAAAGAAGAAGTCACACAAAATCTCCCACTCTAGGGCCTCTCATTCCAACAGGTGGCTGATAGTAAAATAAGTAAATGAATGAGATAATGTCAGACAGAGTTAAGTGCTGTGAAGGCCATAGAAGCATAATGAGAATAATGGAAGAGGTGGCTTTTAGTGTGGGATAGGGGTGAGAGGGGCAATTCAGTTGGTTTTCAAGGAGGACAGATGAGTCAAATGCTAAATGGTAATAAGTTACTGTCCAAGGAAAGATCACCTCTATTAAACATCCCCTTTGTATAAAGTACTCACTTTATCTTCAAGCCCTGTTGCTACAGATGGAAAAACCCCAGCTAACAGAGCTGAGAAGCTGGCCCCTGGAGAGTGGTCTGGAAGGATTTCCAAGCCAGTTCTGTCTGGTTCCAAAGGTGCGCTTCTTTCTTTCATAGACTCTGCCATTTCACAGTGTGACTTAGGAACCCCCTCAGGAATTTAAAACAACTCAGTCTAACCCTTTGGTTTGGGGCCTGAATGTGCATTAAAATGCAGATTAATTTTTTTAAAAATATCACAGTATCAAAAACTGCTTTGATGACCTAATGCTTGAAATGACTACATTTTGCACTTTAAAAATGGACTTTTTTTGTATTTTTCACATTTTGCTCCTAAATAAGATAGGAGGGACGGTTTCAGGCTGCTCCTCTCAAGCATCTCTTGGCAAACAAAACCTTCATGTATAATATTTATTTCCAACGAGAAAAGCCAAAATGAAATGCATTTTTTTTCTTTTTTAATATTGGTTTTTGAAGTACTAGAGACACCTTGAAGTGCTATATCAGAATTCTGATGAGCTAAGTGCAGATCGCTGATTTGATCAAGATGATCAGGAGGCAAATCATTCTCATTGTCATTTTGCATTCCCACACAACCATTCCTTATGTTTCCTATCTTGAACCAGGATCCATTAGCAGTAAAAATTAAACAAATTATTAGTCATATTTTGTTTAATGGGAGGCATGGCTGCATCTGTGTGGAGTGCTGGTATCAAACAGGGCACGGAGCAGTGTTCAGCTGAAGGACAGACCACCACAGATGCTTACTTCCTATGCACTGGGCTCCAACTGTTCTTTTTAGAGGGAAAAGAATGTTTAAGTAGTCATTCTGTTCATGGGAAATAGAGACAGAGATCATTAATGCATTTAATGAGAACGCCCCTGCCTCAAGGCTCTGGCCCGGACCTAGTGTGGGGACAGCGTAGCTCCCTGGGAGGCAAATGGAAGAAAGTCCCAGCCCCAAGGCGGACCCTGCATCTGCACAACCTGAGAACTGGAGTCTCCTCCCCTTGCGCCTTACCCACCTCACTGTCCCACCCAGCTCACCCTCCAGGGGCCAGCTTCTCAGCTCTGTTAGCCGGGGTTTTTCCATCTGTAACAACAGGGCTGTGAAGATAAAGTGAGTGCCCAGCCTACTGCTTCCAGACAGTTCCTCAGTGGCTTCACGGGTGAGCACAGGAATCCTCGGACAGAGCCTGGATTCCTGGCTGCTGCTCCCTCTTTATAGAATATCGGCAGGTCTGCATCACTCTAACGCGCAGGAACTAATATCCACTGTGGGTCCTATACAGGAGGCGGGGAAGACCTAGATAAAGTAATTTAAACAACAGTATTTTTGGAAAATCTTGACTGGCGCGCCCTGGTAGAGTAGCAGTTTGACACAGTCCACATCTATCCCAAGGTCCTGGGTTCACATCCCAGAGGACCGGGGGAACAACCAAGATGAACAACTAAATAAAATAAACAAATGCTTCCTCCTCTCTCTTCCCGTCTGCCTGCCCACTTGCCTTCATTCCTGTCTGCACCTTTCCAAAAAAAATTTAAAAATAATCTGAGTCTTATTAAATGAAAGAAATCACTTAATATCCCAAGGAATAGTAGGACAACAGAACCTCTTCAATCCTATCACTGCATGTAGTCAATCTTGTGGAAAAGTGTATCCTTCCTCCTAATCACCTTCTACTGCACATCTCACTTGTCTTCTGGAACTAGATGAAGCTGTTCTGATCCTGATGCCACCATTATTACCTGTGTGACCTTAGACCAGTCACCTAACCTGGGGTATCTCCAGGTTAATGATCTCTGTCTCTGTTTCTCATTAGAACGGGATATCTCGAGTGAAGGGCATGGAACCCTGAATGTCTCTGGAAATGATACTGCTAAGAAATTGCTGCATTACAAAAAGGAAACCTCAGAGTTACTAAAAATCCTTTTTGTCCTCTTTTTGTTCTCCATAGTCAGCACTCCTATTTCCTCTCATTGTTTCCAGTTCTCTAATCCCTATTTTCAAACTGGGAATTCTCAAACTCTTGGTAGTTCTTAACCTTATTAAGAATTCAATGGAAATATCAGGCCCTCTCCACCAAAAAACTCATGGGCAAACTTTTGCACACAAAGCAAGAGGTTCAGAGCCCCCCTGAAACCCACTCATGTGGACCCTAGTGGAAACTTCAGTTTTGAAAATCCTTCAAAGTTCCCTGTCAGCTCACAGCAGCACCCCAGAAGCAGCCCTTTCTGCAGGTTCGGGTTCCTGAGAGGAGCCTCTCTGCCTCAGGAGGGGAGTTTAGACAGATTACAAATAGGCCCGGGGATTGGGGAGCCTGGGATTTGGGCAGATTGAATCAAGCTGAGAAGTGTAACTCAGCACAGCCTGAGTCTGGCAGAACAAAGGCTCAGCTACCAAACTGGGGCTTTCAAAATGTTAGACCCAGTTTATAGTAAATCTTTCCCAGCTGTAAGGCATTTAACAGCACCAAAGGGAGAAAGCTGACCCAGAGGTAGGAATCACCGGCAGCGGGGTTGCTGGCTGGGGTGGCAGCCAGCCAGGGCTCACAATCGCAGGTCTTGGCAATATTGCAAAGACCCACAACGGCAAGTCTGGGAACACAGACAGCAAAGTTCATGGTAAGATCCACATCTCTTCCTTAGACAATGTCATTGGGAGCATCAGTTTCCATCTCCAGCCACCACCTCATATGGAGGCCCTGGTTAGTCATAGTGTGAGTTCAGATGGGGGCCCAGCTAAAGGTGACACGGTTGGAAGTCTCTCAGCTTTCTTGGCTGTGGGTACTTGTGTCCTTAAGGATATTTGTCTTAAGGCACAGATGATGTGTTAAAAGAAAAGAGAGGTTAGAGCAAAGAAGTTTAACAAAGGTGTTTATTTAGGGAGAAAAGAGGGGGTGAACCCTTAAGCATGAGGAAGTGACCCCAAGGGATTAAGGGCCTGAGTTTTTAAATCTGGCTGCTTGCCCTCCACCCTCATCCCTGTTCTGGACATTCTGGGACGGGACACGGCTTTCCATTGGTCCGTTAATAGTTTCTTTCAAAATGACTGGAGGACTTCAAGATTCGTGCCAGTTTGTGATTTACTGCCCTTATTCCTCTTTTCCCGTGCACCCTGCTCATGTTTCATTCTAACCTGACAAAGAGCCCTCTAAGGTCACCCAGAAGTGTCTGAAGTCAGACAAAAGCTGGAGTCAGCAGCCAGCTCTCATTCACAGACTTCAGGAGGTCACTTAACCTTTCTGAGTCAAGTCTCCTCACCCATAAAGGGTGGATAATTCTTGTCCGTGGGTTGAGTTGAGTGAAGCCATCTATGTAAAGAGTCTGGAATCTAGTAAACGCTCTGGGAACCACAGTTTAGTGCGAGACCACTAAGCACATTAAAAGACCACTGTGTATGGTTGTAATAGGAGATGAGATGATGTAGGATGGAAGGGAGAAGAAACCACCTCTGACAAATGAGTCCTCCTTTACTACCAACTGTTGTGATGCTGTTTATTCCTGAGAAGGACTCCCTGTGCAGGGAATATTTTTGTGGCTCCTCTGTGGTTGAGAGAACATGAGTACTGTGGGGAATTCTACAGTTAGATTTTTTGTTCATTTAGACTGGCCTTTGCTCTGTTAATCCTAATTTGTGAGATTTGTCTATAAGGAAAGAAAACCCAGTTGGCTGACTACCTGTGAGCTACAAATTTATTTTCACAGCTATTTCATTTAAGCTTCCCAACCTAGCTAGATAGGTATTATTATCCTTAATATAAGATGAAATATTTGGCACATGCTTGTGGAGTAGCAGGTTGAGTCAGCTGTCTCCGACCAAGCAAAGTCCACATACAGCCCAAGGACCTGGTCTCCAGTTCTGGGATGAACGGGGTGGGGAGTGGCTGGGCTCAACCAAGATTAAAACCTAAAATATTAAAAATAAATAAAATATTTCTTCCTCTTCTCTCTTCCTGTCTGCCTATTTGCCTTCATTCCTGCCTCACCTTTCCAAGAAAGAAAGAAACATTTGAGCTTAAGAGAGCTCCAAAGAATACCCTTTGGTTTGAGATCACAAATCAGCCTCTGAGTTTCAACACAAATCACTAAGATGACTTAATCAATTTTCCCTCAAAATATACCTTCAACCTCCACAGCCCTAGTAGTAGCTGGAAGAGCTGAGGCCAATTCAGAGCAGCTGTGTTTTGGGACTGAAAGTTCCTTTTAAAGAGCAATTACACTGGGTAGTTAAACATGGCCAGGAAGACTTTATTCAAGATTCCCGCACTAGGGGAGAGAGATAGAACTTACAATCTTTTGCCGTGTATAGTGCACACATTTTTTTGCCCAGGTTAGTGAGGGAAAAATAAGGATGTGCATTATACATGGGTAGTACTATTAATTTTTAATTCTTTTATTTTGAATTAAAATGTAACTCTAAGAATCAATAAAAATATCCATATGCAAATAATAGCCTGGAATACCATCTTCAGGATCACCAGTTTGGTTGAACTTAATACAAACTTGCAACGAAAGTAATTTCATCCATGATTCAACGAAATGAAACAAAGAGCAGAGCGACATAATGTTGTCTACATAGTAAGTGACTCTGTCTCGGTAAGACAGGTGATGCCGACTTTATTACCAGAGAGTGAACAGTGCAACCTTTCTCTTTGTATGCTTCAGGTGGGAGCTAGCAATTTAGCTGATATTTTTACAAAAATACAGACACAATAAGCTACAGTGATTAAATGTGCTAAAGAGCATGGCAGCAGAACTGCCAGGAGACACTGTGGACCTCCTCCCACAGAGTCAGCAGATGGTGGAGGCCACGGGAAGAAACGCTCCTTGTATCTTGTATCTGTTCTCATGTTTTGTAATGATTTGTTACATAAAATTTCTTGTACCATAATATGTTTTAAAAACTGCTAAATTCCTTTATAATATGGAAAACAAGAACCTAAATATAAACAAATGAAAAATTATAAATTGAAATGGGGCAGGGTGGGGGGTGTCACATTATATATGGGAGTACATACTACACAGCAAAATAAGGTAAATCTGAATACAATTGGTGTGGGGGGGTGGGGAAGGGAACAACTGGAGATTATTAGCCAGCAGTCAGGGTGAGGGAAAAGGATGGAAAATTATTAAAAGGAACTTGGTTTAGTAGTAAGAGCTGGAGTGGAGGGGCGCAGGAAATTGATTATGTCCCAAGGGCAGGAAATTAGGAACTCGACTGGATATCAAGGGTGAGGGGATTTTCTCTCCAGAGTAACCATATCATTGCATGAATCCATAGTATGAAAATCCCAATCTAAGCAAACCAATGCCTGGAACAGAACTTGATTTGGACTAGGAAGACTATCTAGGATGATCAGAAAATACCCAAGACCACATCGGGAAACACGAAATTGTTTGGAAAAGGCCTGCTGGAATTCAAAGGCTACCGAAGCTTGGAGAAGAAATGGGAGCATCCCCGAGTGTCCATTCAATACCAGGTGCTTGTCTTTTCAGCCTTAACCCTGCAGACCCAGGTCACCTCCTGAGCCTCGTTCACTCCTTTGTAACATGAGGTCAACTCCAACTCCCACATGGGGCTTGAGGAAGAGTAAATCCTAAAATGTATGTGATAAAACCAGATTTGTATGAATGTGTCAATATTCCCAGCCTCCCCTTCTTCTACCCCACTTCATCCTGCCTTACAGAATTTGACTCTCATCCTGAACTTTCAGGAGAATTTCTTTACTGCCCACCCATTATTTGACATTTTGCAATGCAATTAGGAAAAAATGGAGGGAGAGAGAAAGAACACTAGAGAGGAAGGGCAGGAGTTGCATCTTGTCTTTGGCTCAGCCTCAGGACTGCCCTTTGCTCTGGAGAATCTGTAACGAGCAACAGAGAATCTGCCTGCCTGGTAAGGGTCTCTGGCTGAGGAGACGCCAGGGGGGAAAAATAGGAGCAGAAACATTGAGGTGCCAGGGAGCAGTCTAAGTGAGAACATGAGGCAGCCTGCGGTGTCGCAGAGACTGAAGAAAGCAAGGGAACTTCAAGAGATTTTACCATGAGGCTTGAATTCAATCATTTTAATGCTCCTTGAGAGATGCCATAAAGATTGGAATTCCTGTTTAATTACTTTTGGCTGCAAGAACTGGCTTCTGAAAACAATACTCCGTGCAGACTGATGAAGATGAGGTCCTGGATTGCATGTGGAGAGATCTGTAGCTGTAACTATACACACATCCATTTCTAACACTCTAGCTTTCTTTTCTGATCTCCTTTTGAATAGTTTCTGCCACTTAGTAGCTATTTAATAAATGGCAGCTTATAATAATCATCATCATTATTTGCCTCTTGCCTTATGCTCTGGGGCCAAGACCCACATCCTTTGGAGAAATGACTTGATGCTTGAGAAAGTTCCCTCCCTGGGTGTTCACTCCCCACCTCCATCAAGACTCGCTTAAAGGGATGACTGGAAGAAAGACAGTCTTGGCTGGTTACCACCTGTTTCAGCCTTCTCAAGACCAGGCAACAGTTTCTAGGCTGTGAGCTATAGACTTTAAGACAACAGATCTCTCTGCCCTTGTTGTTCTAAACTGTACAGCCCCGATTGTACAAGTCTGCATATACTCTTGTGGACACGAGAGTCATAGAAGAATCCACAGGCCCAAAGGCATGATAAGCATGTAAGCATTGTCTCTGGGCTGCAAAAGTGCATTTTCATGTGTGCAAGCAACTTTGAAATGTATATTCTGCTACTAGAATTACAGTGCTTTCTATTATTTCTCTATCTTCTCAATATACACTTTCACATAACTTCATTTGTGTAAGCAGAAGACTTGACATATTTTTAACTGCTGTAAAAAGGGTTGATGTAAACAAGAAGTATTAGCAATCTCCAACAGAGAGTCCTAAGGAAAACCCCAGCCCTCACCTAGCAGATAGCAAGTAAGGTGTGCTCTGTGCATTAGTTCACACCTAGAAATCCCAAGAGGCTCACAGCACCTTGAGGACAAGTGGCATGTGTCACCAGGATTGCTGGAGGAGAGGAAACGTGCTAACTGACCACCGTGCAACATCTCTGGGGACCTCCTCAGGGCTGGCTTTGTTCCGGTTTGGCTCTACTATTATGAATGTCTCCTTGGACAACTCTTCTCTCCACTCAAGGTCTCTATCGCCCCATGTGAAAAGTGAGGGGCTGTCTACTGGATGGTCTCAGAAGTTCCTTTGACATTGAGCTTCTAACCAGTTAGGTATGAATGGGCTTGAAACAAATAGTTTACAAACTCACAAGGGAAGCATCTCAAAGTCAAGTGTGAGCAAAGATAGAACAGCCATCTACCCAGACCTGCCTGTGGATGGAGGGCAGGGGAAGGGTGAGGAGAGCCTGAGGGTGGGGTGGAACAAGGTGGGCTTCCTGGGGAAATGCCCTGGGTCTCAGAGCAGTTGTTTGCTGAGGGGCATAGCAGTGAACATGTGTCAGGCTTAGATTGCAATTACAAGCTTAGATGACTTAAGGTTTTTGAGTTTTCACCCCAAAAATCCACATTATAAAGAATTCCTGTTCCTTTTGCCATTATGCAAATCGTCTGGGTATCTATTGATTGCATTTGCATGTGAAGAGGGGCACTGTGTTTGGAACTAATGCATTTGCATGTGCATTCTAATTAATCCTCTTTGCAGGAGGATGGTGATTAGAGGGGCAGGTATGGAAATATTACCCTCTCCTGCTAATAGAATTTGGCAGCTTCAGAGGCCAGCCAAGTGCAACTGACAGCAGGATTGCTGCAGGTGGGTGGCAGCTGAGTGGGTACCCCTTCTGACGTGCCGGAGGCCACACACAATTGCCCCTGGCCATTGTACAGAGGTAGATTCTGATGGTTGGCACCCAGTCTGCATTGAAAAGACCTACTTCCTCTCTACACCATTATGATTTTCACTTCCATGTGGCTTGGCAGAAGCCATCAAAAAGCGATCACATTCTGTCTGTGCTAGCAATAGGCTGTCTAGTCAGAAGAAAGCCTCTCGGCTGTTTAACTATCTCCTTTGCTCTTTGCTCTTTGAAGCCAGAGTTAATATTATGCCTAATTTACATCCAACATTTAAATTTACTCATTAAACTCTAAGAACCACCGCACCTTTTGACAGCCCCATCTCTGGTAAAGACTGCACTGCTTTTAGAAGAATATATCCCTTCTCTGGGAACACAACTTCCTAAAACACATTTTACCCAAATAGGAGGTTTCTGCAAACAAAGGAATCAGGTGACTTCTCTCCTGGAAGTCCTTGAGAGAAGCTGGAAAAGGGCACAGTGATACTGGCCCAAGAGCCTGGGCTGCCCTCACTAACCGCTGTGGAAATAAGATCTCAGACTCAGCTTTTTAAACATGTTACTGTTGTTTGTTTATTTGTGAGGTTTTTAAAAAATCATTTATGCAAAATCTGCACGTGGAAAGGAATGCGTGAACCTGACCACCAGATGGAAGCCAGAGACTAAGCCTCAGGTGCATGAGTTTCCCTTCATCCATGAGAACCACTTACATATCCTAGAAGTGCTTTTCCAGAAATAGTTTTGGGCTCAAAAGAGAAGCTGGAAAAAATTCCCAAAGATTGCTAATGTGTATTTAAATATCTGGCATGGTAATAAATAAACCAAAATGTATATTTGAAAAGAGATTCAAATCTGTATTTTTAAAACGAGGTAGTTTTAGGGTTCAAAGTAAAGGACCAATTGAAAAGAGATTAAGAGATAATAGATAGATAGATAGATAGATAGATAGATAGATAGATAGATAGATAGATAGATGATAGATGACTTGAAGAGTCAGTCATGGTTTTCAGAAGAACAGAGGAAATTTGGCATTGAGAGGGTAAAACATTCCAATTGCTTGAGTATGTAATTTAAAATGTTACATAAAGTTCTATTGACTGAGGAGGAAGGCTATTTCCTCACCATTATCCACAGCAAAGCTTTCATCCCTGACTCAAATCCTTTTGGATTTCTCTCACCTGCTAACATTTACACTAATCCGGTAGCTGTTGGAAAGTGGGTGGTGACAAGCTTAGGTATCCTGGGCTACAAGAGGATCAGACGAAGGTTTTCTGAGCTCCGCAAAGAGACAAGTAAACTTTTGGTTTGCAATTATCAATGTATGCATTAAGAGCTCTCAGTAGGGCAATCCTGGGTTTCCCTCCTTAGATTGAATTCTCCATAGAAGGTTAGGAGCTTTGCAGAGGCAAGGTCATGTACACACTGGCAATTCCAGGGCTCTTTTTTTGATACTCATCTCAACTCAGTTCACACTGAATCCCTTGGGCATCTGTCTTGTTCTCCCAGCTTTAAAATCCATCTCTATGAAATGACTCTCGAGTTCTTGTCTCCAGACCAGCTCACTCTTTTGAGCTCCCAACTCACATAGCCAACTGTCTTCTAACATCACCACTTGGGTGTCTAATAGGCCTCCCAAAGGTACCATGTCCAAAATAGAACTCCTGACCTCATCCCACAAATCTACTCCAGGCTGTTTTCCGTATCATATCCTTCCAACTGCTCAGGTCAAAACATTAGGTAGGAATTTGAGCTGACGTGCAGGGGAAGGGAAAGCAAAGCCAGGGAGCGATAAAATGGCCCCGATTCAGTTTAAAATGCAGCTGGAAATTAACCAGTAAGCGCAGAATGGAATGCTGATACTCAATGTTACAGAATACAAAGCCAGGGAGAAATAAAAAGGCACCAATTCAGTTTAAAGCACAACTAGCCAGAGCCAGGAAATCAGTGTGATTCAGTTTAAAGTATAGTTAACTATCAACTACAAGTGTACATGCCGCTGCTCAGAGTTACGGACTGTTGAAGAGAACAAAAGCAACAGATCATAAAGCAATGCCGATATGAAGCCCTCCAATCAATTTAAAAGAAGCCATTGAAAGGCTGATAGAAAACTTATCCCAACTCAGAACATCCCTGGGTGGAAATAAGGGCAGAGAGCCACCTGCCAGAGTCTTTAAAAATCCAGGTCCCTAACCCCTTGGAACACTTCCTTTTCAGAATGGTCCATCCCCACATCTATCTGGAGATGCATATTTTTTCCTCCTTTTTCATCCTGAGGAAGCACCCTGCTTCACTTCTGGGCTCCACCTCTCCTTTCGTCTGGTGCACGCCACCTGTACTCCGGGGCAAATTATCTCCCTGAGACACAAGCATCTACGCCTGAGACGACTGAGACACACATCACGCTGTATCAGAAATCTTGATATCGATTTAGCCTCCCTCATTCTTTCACTCCCCAAATCCAGCCTGTCAGGAAGTCCTCTAGCCTGGAGCTTCAAAATATCTCCAGAACCCATCCACTCTCAGCAGGGCCAGAACCCCGTGGTCTCTCACTAGGGGTATTGCAGACACTTCCGAATGGCGTCCTCGTTTCCTCCCGTGCTCCTGCAGAGAATATTCTCGAGAGAGTCCCTGGATAGTCTCACTAAAATATCCATCATATTATATCTCTTACTCAAAACCCTCCAAATAGTCCCTATCCTTCTCAGAGAAAAAGCCAGAATCCTGACGAGAGCCTGCAGACCCACCCATTCCCCAGTCTACAACCACCACCCCTTTCGTCATGTCATCCCCGGACCTCTTCTCTTGCCTCCCTTTCTCACTTTGCTCCTACCTCCAGGGCCTCTTGTCATCCCTCAGCTACGAGAGAGACCGCACTAGCTGACCCCTCTTCCAGAAGCACTGAAATGGACATGCACCAGCTTCATATCCTCAGCGACTTCATGCCTCTGCTTAAAAATCACCTTCTCTTGAGACCTGCCTTGACCATCACTCTATTCAAATGGGAGCCATTACCCCTGCCAACATCCAACCCTCCTTACCCTGCTGTCATCCCTAGTCGTCTCCCACTCTTGATGGAATGTAAGCTCCACGGGCAGAAATTATTATTCCTGCTTCCCCATAACTAGAAGCCTTCTGGGTACATCATAGGCACCGCCCAAAAGATGCTGGGTGAATAAATGTGTGCTTCAGTGGGCCCGGCAGTGTCCTCAGTAATTTAAATATAGATTTTTTTTGTAGTTACTAACTCTATCTCTATTTTATGGAAGAGAAAACTTAGAGATTAAGGAATTTGCCCAACTTTTCATAGTTAACAAACCATAGGGTCAGAATTTGCATACAGACCTGTCTGACTCCAGAACACCAAATATCGAGCATAATTTTGGAGCAAAAAGAGACTTTTCTGAGAAATTATACAATCCTTAGTGAGGGGAGGCACCCAACACCCACAGCTCTGCCCCAGGAGCATGACTAAAGGGTAAAAAATGCCTCTCCTCTCCGAGGTGGACCCAGGGGGGTGGCCGTGGGTGGTGGGCATGGCCCGGGGGGAGCTCTGTCAGCTCGGGATCCAGGAATGGGTCAAACCTAATATAGTCCACCTGCAGCAGAGGAATAACTGTGAGTAATGCTTAAATTCTTTTTAATTTTCCTAGATGGGGAACCAAGGAGTAGGGAGAAGACTTTGAATGCCAGAGCTCTGATCCTCAGAGTCCAAAACATCTATCCTAGTACAACTAAAAGAGTCAGATTCAGCTTTATGTCAGAAGTCACTTTTTTCCTGGCTGGTCCTAAACCATCAAGCCCATTACAGGATCTCACTGAACCCTCACAACACACCTAAAAGGGAATCTTATTGCTCCCATGGAAATAAAAGCTCAGAAAGTCTCAATCATGTGCCTAAGAACAGACATCTAGCAGGTGAAGGAGTTGGATTTGAACCCAGGCCTCTCCGACCTCCATGCCGCACCCTTCTTGTACTCTCACATTATATATCGAACCCACCTTTCAGCCCAGGCAGTTCAGAGACAAGGAGGAAAATGTGGCAGAGATGGGCACTGAGGCCCTCAAGAGCAAGCCTAGGCCCCTCTCAGTGGGTGGTGGAGCAGCTTGGGATGGGGTATGTGATGGTGATGATCTTCAGGACTTATCCTGAAGATGGCGTCATTAATAAACTAGCCTCCTTAGCCCTTCCTGGAGGGCACCTGCCCTTGGGACTCAGCTAGAGTCTCCCAGCCTCCAGCCCAAGCCTCTCTTGGTTTTGAGCACCTGGGCAGTGGCAGATGGGTCATGAGAACTGCTCAGCACCCCATCCCGGATGGGTGCTAATGGAGTTGGGGGCACTCGTGTCAAAGGTTTCACGGAGGAGTGGCATTTGGGAAGGCTCCTGAAGCGAGCTGAGGGTGATTACAGGCCTTCATGGGAAAACAAGGTGCAATTTCAGGCAAGAGCAAAGTCTATAAGCAGGAAAATGATGGGAAAATGGAAAGATGGTGGGTAGTGTCAAGGTCTTATCAGGGGCCATTAGGAGGGGAGATATGAGCTGTTTCCAATAAATAGGCATCACGATCGAAACTACATTTTCTGGAGATGAACCTGATGGCAACCAGTAGGTGGGTTGGAAGCGATTGGGGGAGGATCCAAGAAGCTCTGTAAGAGGCCACTGCTGTGGGCAGGTCTGAGACAGGACGGTGGCAGCAGGGAGAAGAAGAGGAAAGGGTGTAAAGAAGACTTTGTTCCATTCCTGGAAGCTTTTACTTGCCTCGGCTCATTAGCATGGGCATTTTCTCTGCCTCATCCTACCCGCCCATATAATTTCTGCCTACGGGTGACTCCTGACCTCCCCAGTCGAGTCCAGGCTCTGCATTACACTCCTTCCTCACAGCACTGTGTGTGAGTCTGGGGGTGGGACTCCCTGCCAGTCACACCCATATTATCCTCTGCTCTCTCCTTGCCCTCCAGCCCCTTGCTAGTCCAGGCGTCAGGGCTCTGCTGGCCTCCCCTTACTGCTTCAGAGGCACCGTGGTCCAGGGGATTCACCGGAATTGCATGCAGATGGAGAGGTGAGGTGTTCAGGGTTACGGGGAGGCGCTGGGCAGATTAAAACCCAGGAGCCTGTAGGGACAGCTGCCCTCATTGCTGCCTCCACATGGCTCTTCACTTCCCGAGCCACAGTCCCAGCAGGCTGGCACAGGTATTTATCATGCCTCCAACGTGATTGACTTCTGATGAGACGTTCGGGAGCTCAGGAAAATGCTCCCGGCTCCCAGTGTATTGTGAGTAAAAGAAAAGAAATAACAGGTACTCTTCAAGTGTGGGAGCTCAAAAAAGATGCTAATTAAATGTCAGGCTGGAATTTAACCCACCTGAAGGTGGTGTTTCTATTCTGGAGTCATTGAGTTTCTCCTTTCCAAACCTGGGCTCCAAAGCACTCAGCCTGGTTCCACTGCTCAGCATGGGAGCCAGGGCAAGGGGAGGCCTGGGGAGGCCTGGGGCAGGGGCTGGACCGGACACCTCTCTGGTCTTGCTTCTCACCCAGAATTGAAACTCACCCAGCACAGAGCGGCACTGAGGAGGCGAGTTCTCTGCTGCTAAGGAAAGCTCCAGGGATATAAGTCTCCCTCGTGTCTGGAGCAGAGAAAAGAAGGGGTCAGAGAGGAAGAACACATTTATTGGGGATGGCTGGGAGGGGCCAGGTCTTGAATCCCATCTGAAGCGGATATTGGGGGAATACCTCGGTGCTCTAGAAGTCCAGTCCAGCATGGCTGAGGCAGTGGTGGGGACAGATCTGTCCCTGGCATCATGTAAGTCCCCTGGCCTCCCATTTGCATTCTGGTCCCAGAAACAACAGCCTTAACAAGGGCCCCACAGGGGAGCCCCACAGAGGTTTCACTGTTGTGCACCAGCTGGAGAGGCTGGCAGATGGGGCCCCCCACACCAGGAGCCACCCAGCTCTCAGATGTCGCAGTCACAGAACACTGCTCCTGGGGCCCCGGGGTGTTGGTCTCCTCTTTCCCAAGACCTTACACTGGCCCCAACACCATACAAAAAGGAGAAGGGAGCCTCCTCCCCGTCCCCCATGACCCCCTGTGCTCCGCCTTCCTCACCAGAGGAGCAGGGCTTGTATTAATAAACAAGATCTTCACCCCCAACACTGTTTTTCTTCTCAGCAGTTTGCAAAGTGCTTCTCTTGGCCCTTACCTCTTCTGATCCTCATGCCTACCCAGTGAGGACAGATCCAGATTCCTGCTGTGCAGCTAAGAAAGGGAGGCTTGGAGGTGACCTGACTTGCCTAAGATCAAGCAGCAAAAGCAGGCAGAGCGGGGACTCCTTCTCAAGTGCTCTTTTGCACCAAAGTCTCTGGAGCTATGCGGTGGGCAGGTGGGGAGCAGGAGAGAAAGGGGCTGCACTCAGAGGCCTGGGACCTTGGGGCACTGGGTTTTCCAAGCCTTGCCCTGGGGACCACTCTCCAGACTGTACACCTGTCCTCCTCTGGGTATGTCCAGGCAGGCCAGGTGGAAGGTCAGAAAGAAATCCAGGCTATTAACTGTTTAAAAAAAAAAATCCTTAATTTAAGCATCCATTTTAACATATGTTAACCATCTTTCTTCTTTTCCCTCCAGCTATCCACAGGCACAGGAGGAAGGGAGGAGGGATCAGGATAAGAAATGAATGAAAGGTGAACAAATCCCCCAACTCCAAGCGGCAGCATAAACCACTTATTATTAACAGAGGCCCCAAGAGACATTTGCTTTTAATGTGGTTTGGATTAAGCAGAGCAGGAACACGGGCTCACACACACACACCCCAGGATGGTTAGTATGATTAAATCAGTGGCAGAAGCGCAGGCCTCCCCACCCTAACCCCAGCCCTCCAGGCCCAGGGGCATCTATGGGGCCGGAGGAGCATGCAGCCCCCCTACCCGGCACCCAGTCTCTGCACAAGGGGTTTGGAATGCAGGCCGCCTCCCAGCCCAGGAAGCCTGGCTCAGACATGCTTCATCAGGAACAAAAATGCCATTCTCCAGCCATGAAGAATTGACCTCTCACTACCCAAGGGTTCCCTCTCAAAGCTGATTGTCTGGTCTCAGAAGACAGTAAAGAACACTTAACTGGAAATCTAGTCCCAGCTCTGCCACTCCACTCACTGTGCAAAATGACATTTGCTCAGTCTGAAAGGGCTGGTCTCTAAGGCCTGTGGGGCCCCATCCAGCTGTGACATCTCATCAGACAAAAAGCAGGTTCCCTCTAAACCTGCCAGCAGTTGTCTGATGTCACAGTCCCTCCCACCCACGCCCACAGAGTGCCCAGCCATCAAAATTACCTAAAACACTGGTTAAATTAATCAAGAAAGAACTTCCCTTTTGATCTGTAACCTGAGCCTACAAGAAGTTCTTCCTTTATCTTATTTTATTTCATTCTTAAAGAAAGGTGCAGGCAGGAACGAAGGTGTGAATGCAGACAGGCAGGAAGAGAGGAAGAAGCAGCATTTTCTTCCATTTCCATTTTAGTTGTTCACACTAGGTGTGTTCTCCCCGGACCCAAGACTCGAACCCAGAAGTGTGTAGCCTGTGTCCTGCAGAGGTAATTGACCTAACTGCTGTTCCACCAGGGCACACCTGAGTGCTACTGCTTTTATTTCAACACATTTCCCCTTTGGAGTTCTGGGTGAATAGGGCAGATGCTGGTTCCATTCTGGAGGAGGCAGGGAGGTGTCAGATCAGAAAAAGGGGAAAGTACGTAATCTGCACTTTCAAATATTTTAGGGTGGTGCTGAAAATACTTAATTGCATGGACACCAAGCCAGCAGGGGCCCACTCTCACTGCCTCGTGACCAGTGAGCGTGCCTGTGACAAGACACCCTTAGACACAATGGGGGCTTTACATGTGGGCTGCAGTGAAGGGTCTGCTCAGGAGGCATCATTGTTGGGCTGGCAAGTCCCTAGAAAATGACCCAATGTCTTCATCATCCATGGAGGCCACTGTGCTCCTCCCCATGCTGGACTGTTCTATTCTCCAACAAACGTTCATTCTCCAAAGTTCCCACCCCCCTGGGAGGAGGTGCCCCTGCACCTTGGGTGTAGGGCTTGGCCATGTGACTTGCTTTGGCACATGAAATGTGAGTGGATGTGGCATTGAGATCCATAGTTTCTAGAAGGGCTGTGAATTGCTGGCAGCCCTTTTAAGCTTCTTTTCTTCTTTCTCTCTGAGACAAAAAAAATGTCCCAGAGCACAGTGGCTCCTTCAACCAAGTCCTGGAATGAGACCACACCTAGACAGAGCAGAAGTTGAGTCTGAGCCCTGAATCAAGCACAGCCAGGCTGTGAGAAACCACAGTGGACCTGCTGACACAAACATGAGAACCAAAAGTTCATCGCTGTGAGCCATGAGGCTTAGGGGTGGTTCATAGCCAGAGCTGGCTCCCAAACACACTTCCCTGATCTATGCTGGTCTGAAGGTGATCTGAGGGTTAACACTGTGGACATCAGGATGTGAAGAAATTGATGAACTTGGGAGGTAGTCAGGCCTGCATGCTAACCCCAGCTCTGTCTCTTAGCTGTGTAATGTTACTTTAGTTCTCTGAACCTGACTTTCTTCCTCTGTAAATGAGGTGGATAAACACCACCTGGGGATTGCTACTGGCATTGCACCTGAAAAATGGGTACATGTGTGTTTGGGGGAGCGACCCCTTATGTCACTCAACGTCTTCAGCCACACAAGCAGAAACTGACGCTAACTTCCAGGTGCAGATTCATTAGTTCATTCATTCATTCTTGCAATCATTCATCCAACAGCTATGCTTTGAGCAGTCTGTGTGCGAGCTATGTGCTAAGCTTTGAGGGCACGACGCTACAGAAGACAGACACAGAACTCAGCTCTACCCGCTCCTGAGCTAAATGCATCACCAGAGCTAATGCTCACTCCCAGAGCTTACCTCTGAGAGCAGGGCACAGCCATCTGTGACTCGTGCGCATATAGAAATTGACATGCTATTCCTGTGTAACAAGGAACCTGACCTGGTGCCGAGGCAGCAGAGGCATCCTTGAAGAAGGGAGGCTAGAGACCAGCACTGAAGGATGGCAGAGGTTGACCAGGTGAGGGAAGTGAGGGGAAGAGCATTCAGGCAGAGTAAGTCGCATGTGCCAAGTCCAGCGTGGCTAGAAAAGAGAACATGCAGGGAGGCCAGGCAGGCGGCAGCTCACACAGACCACACGAATCTTCAAGTCAAGTCAAAGACTTAGTGCTGGTGTGCCCTGCTAGAGCAGCTGTCAGTTCCACTGCCTCTGGCAGAGCGCAGCCCGCATACATCCCAAGGACCTGGGTTCATGTCCCGGGGCAGGGGAAAACAGCCAAGATGAACAATAAATGAAAATAAATAAAAATGCTTCTTCCTGCCTACCTATTCAATTTCATTCCTGCCTGCACCTTTCCTTAAAAAAAAAAAAAGACTTAGGCTTTTATCCAAAGAAAACATCAGTCGCCTTGATTTTAAGACAAAGAAAAATAAAATAGTCCTGCTATTTGAAAAGATCACTCTGGCGTATCTAAAAGAACAGTGATTCAGACAGGGAGGAAATGAAAGGAGAGACTGGTTCCAGTTAAACATGGAGTGATGATATAGTTAACTCAGTGTCTTCCCTGATGTGACCGCAAAGGTGACAGTAAAAAGATGAAAAAGAATGGGAGAGGAGATGAAATTGGGCAAGAGCTGTGCACAGAATATTGGAATTTGGGAAAACAAAAGCAGAAGGAGGATGAAGAAGCTTAGCAGACTAAACAGAACTGGGCCTGATGCTGGAGTGGAGGCCCATGGAGGGAGAAGGCAGAAGCAAAGCTCCTTTAGCCTATAGGGTCTCCGACAGGCTCAGGATGGCAGGTACCGGGGACCTTCACGGCCGGGAATGGTTATGTCTGAAAACTAAAGCACTGAGCCAAAGCCTGGATCAGAAGCAGCTAGGACTCCTCCCCTATGGCCAGGCACAGAGGAGTTTTAGGCTCCTTTGGGAAGAGGGCCAGGGAGACTCAAAGTGGGAGAGCCACCCCACAAACAAGGCATCAATAAAAGGCTACAGTTCAGTTGTGAGATGCTCCTTCCCCGGCCCTCTTCCCCACTTGTTCCCAGAAGTGGGTATCCAGACATATTCCCCAAACCCCCAGGGCAGAAGACAGGCAGACTGCTCACTGCAGAAACTGGTCAAGAGAAGGTATGCTGTCATGGCAGCGGACAGGGAGTCCTCAGTTGAAGCAGCCTGGTTCCTGTCCATAAGCCCTCAGCAACACTGCTGACCCACGAAGAATCAGGTTGCAATTTAGTCAGGAAAGATGTTTATTCAAGGAATCATGATTCAGGTCCACAAGCAAGAGGCAGTCCCAAGGGGTGTTGCACCAGGTCCCAGCATTAGGAAGCTTTAAAGGATCATGCAGAGATGGTCTGAGATCAGCTCATTTGCGGTGAAACCTCTGGACTAGTCCTCAAGTTCATTTGTGTGTCCACGACTCAAGGAAAAAAATCTTCAGAAGAAGGTTGCATTGTGAGGGTCTGCTATCACCAAAGGGATCCACAAACTCACACCGGAAGTGCACCCTAGTGGAGTAGTTGCTGTGTCCATCGCCTCCAGCCGGTGCACTCTGCATGCACCCCAAGGGCCCAGGTTCGTGTCCCAGGATCAGACGAAACAGCCAAGATGAACAGTTGAGTAAAATAAAAGCACTTCTTCCTCCTCTCTTTGCCTGCCTGCCTCTGCTCTCCTTCATTCCTTCCTGCCTGCACCTTTCTTTGAAAAAAAGATTTTAAAACTCACACTGGAAAATCTGGTCCACGTACAATCTACATTGCAATGTTTCATTCTTAAACATCGGCAACCATCCAAAGATTAATAGATTTAAGAAAATCTCTAATGTGAAACACAGATACAAGAAAACAGGAAAAGAATTTAAAATCATGATAGGGAGCAGGAAAAAAAAAAATCTCCCAATTACTACTGTTAATATCCTGGGGTGGGGGAGAGAAGATACTGCAATTCATGGAAATTAGAACAGGGTGATAAGAAGGTGGCGTGAGGGAGGATTCAGGAAACAAATATGAATATATGTGTATGTATACATATATATAATATACATATATATATAAACACATACATGTATTAGCACATAATTTATATTAGCACAAAGTTAAAAATCAATAGGATTATAAGATAAAGAAAAGAGCCTTTCTTAGAAAGACTAATGAAAAGAGATGGAGAATGGAAAAGAGAAACACTAGAAGATTTGTCCCAGAGGTCAGATGTCCAATAATACTATGAGTTTTGGAAAGAAAGAAGAGAAAGAACAAAAGGAAGGACCCTGTTTCAAAGCCAAAGTGCAAGCTCACTTCCCAGACTTGAAGGAGATACTTCCACTTGAATGGTCCTATTACCAGGAGCCCAGGGCCATGCAAAAGCTGTCTTCCTAAAGCCTCAGCATACTAGTTGTAAGGAGGTTCTTTAGAGGCAGCCAGAGAGACATGAGGAGGGTGGGGAAGTGAGGTCACATCCAACTGATCTAGTACCAGAACAATGTCTCAGCAATACTGGCAGCAAATTCCGAGGGGAAACTATAATATCGAATGCAGGATTCTACAGAGAACCAAACTATCATTCAGCTGTGGAGGCTGAAGAAGAAACATCTCAGAGATGAGCCGCCTCCATGTTGGATCCTCCGCTTACCCTTCTCAGAAAGCTCTTGGAAGATGGCTCGACCAAAATGAGAACAAAGAGAAGTCAGTGAACAGGGATGTGCACAGGAGCAAGCAAAGGGGTCCCCAGAGGCGGGGAAAGGGGCTCTCTGAAAAACAGTCTGCCAGCATGTGAAGAGGTTGCCAGCCTGGAGCCCAGCAGAGGCACCTGCTGGAGTTTCAGCAGGAATTATATACAGCTGCCAGAGCGTGGGGATACACTGACGTTGAACACAGAGAAATCTACACAAGTGAAAAAAGAAAAAGGAAAAGGAAAATAACTGTAGAAACACCAGAAAGTTGTTGAAGAAGGAAAATGCAATATGATTCGCATGGCTCAACTCGCAATCCTATTCATGTAATCACAGGTGAAACATTGTATGTATGTTTAGTTCAAAATTATAAAAGTATTAGGAGAATTGGGAGGGGAAATGAGCAGAGCCAAGTGAAGGAACTTAATCTATATTGTAGAAAGTCAATCGATAAGAGCTAAAAATGTAAAGTGTAGCAAAAGGAGACTATATCTCTATATTTAGAAATACAGAGAAAATGCCAGAAAAAATTCAGTTTGTTTTGAGTGCAGGAGCTGTGGATAGAAACAATAGGAAGTTTCTACTGGACAATTTAAAATGTAAGCCTCACAGAACATGTGCCATTTTTACCTATATATGTATATCTTTTCCATTGTGGATCGTCATTAAAAAAATGAAAGGGGAAAAACAACACAGTAATCACCTTTATTGAGTTGCTCGTAGTCTCTATAGGACAAATAGATTAAACAACCAAAAGTTAAAAGACAAGCAGTAGCTTGGAATAACTTTGCAGTGACATTAGATCACAAAATTGTGATAGTTCAACTTTTAGAAGAAAGTAAGGATGAGGTGCTGTGGAAAATTGGGATAAATGGCTCGGAACATTATCTCTAATGATGGAGAAAAAAAACACTATTTTGAAAATGCGTGCAGAGAGTTTGAACAGCATGGTTCATGCAATAATGAGGATGGGAGAGCCTGCATTTCTAAATTAAGATTTTTCTTCATTAAGATTTTTAATATATGATTTGAGATATGCAAATGGACTAATGGATCAATTAACTTTATGTATGAAAAATCTTTAACAATATATACAGGAATTAAAGGCAAGAATAGACAAAGACACCAGGCAAATGCATATTTGAAATCGGAATGCAGGGGAAAAGTGTTCAACAGAACAAAAAAAGCTGCCTTTTATAAAGAGTGAAAATCACCATGAAGTACTAAGAGCCCTGAATATCTACAACAATCACATCACATGTAAATTCACAAAATAAAAACTAAAAGTATTAGGGAGAAATGGAAACACATTTGCTCCCTAAGACTCCCTGTTAGTCTGGGTGGGGCAGCAGGCTCTGGAGCACAGTGGACTGGGCATGAAGGGCAGTCCGCAGCAGCCATCAAATTACCAGGGCATACATACCTCTCCGGCCCAGAAATCCTACTTCTGCACGCTTGTCCTACAGGCAGAATTACACACGATGAAAGGCATCATCAAAAATACTTATCGCAGCATTGCTTCTCATGGCGAAATAATGAAAGTCTGAAATCTCCCCTCAAAGAATGGGCAGTGGACCAGAACCATCAGCACCACCCTGAAGTTTGTCCAAGATGCAGGACCTCAGGCCCACCCTAGCCCTGCATCTCAGAATCTGCATTTCAGCAAGATCACCAGAGGATTCACGTGTACGTTCAAGTTTGAGAAACACTTATATAAACATTCATTAATAGAAAAGTGATAGAGTAAATTATGGTACATGCATAATATGACATTTTAAACACACTCAAAAATAAGGGATCTCTCTATGTGCCAATATACATTGATATCTACGATCTATAAGATTACACTGTAAAAATAAAAATAAAAAAGCCTGGGCAACACAGCATGTATGAGATGCTAGCATTTGCATGAAAAGAATGCTTTTGAGCGTGTTTTATGCAGCCACAATCTAACTGGTGACATAATTGGTCACCCAGATTCTATTATTGCCCCAATTAGGTTAGTGTTTTTCCTCCTTATCATTTCCTAGTGATATGGTCAGCACTGACCATTCATTTTAATCTTACTCAGCTCCTAAAGGAGGCAGTTAAAGAAAGGAACTAGGAGGAAAGTAATTCCATCATCCCTAGGCTCCACAGGAAAGAAAAAAATTATTTTTTTAAGATGCGGAGGCCCCAAAGTCCTGACTCAGTCCATATTTTACAGACTTGTTTGAAACCCATGCAGGATTTAGAGGAGGGATGGCCTAATATGCTGAGTTCAATACATTTTCTATCCATCCATCCATCTTTGTCACACACATGCACACACACACATTCTGTCCCAGACAAGCGTGTCCAAACCCCTCCCCACGCCCAGACACACCACATCCACAAACACACAGGAAGGCTCTGCCAGGGTCCCAGAGAGAGCTGCATGTCAAAGTGGGCATCTGTCACTTGCAATTATCTTCTCCTGTGGTCGATAGAGTCATTCTGTAAATGATCCACTAACAGCCCCTGAGAGCTAGCTCTCGCTGAGCAGATATTGATTAAGGCCCAGGACCCAGCCCTCCCCAACGTCTCATGGTGAGCTCTGAGACCTGTGAGCAGCAACCTTCAGACAGAAGGAGGAGAAAGGAGGCAATGGCTGATTAATGGCACCTTTTACTTCCCCTTTCAGACTAGTGATTGGCAGGAAGAAAAGCAAAGTAGCCTAACCCTCCCATCTGGGCCTGGCAATCGATCCCCTGGACAAGCTGCCTGCTCCCCAGCAGCCCACACCTTGACTGTCAGCGATTAGAAACAATGGTGGGAGTCTGAGATGAGTTGGCATAACCTTTTGGCCTGGCACGATGGCCAGCTTATCTGTTACTGGGTAACACAGCACTCCAAACTAAGTGGCACAAAACGTAAATTGTTTTATTATGCTCAGAGACTCTGAGAGTCAGGAATTTGGACCGAGAGCCATAGGAATGGCTTACCTCTGAGAGACTCAAACACTAGAGGTGTCAGGGGCAGCTGGGAGGGGACCTGTGGAGGCTAATTCATGCTCACATTTGGCATCTGGGCTGGGCAGCTCAGCAGAGATTGCTGACCGGGGTCTTCTCCGTCTCTGGTTTTGGACTGCCCACAGCATGTTAACTGGGGTCCAAGAAGTGGCCCCAAGGGAGCGTTCAGAGAATGACTACGTCAAAAGAATCAGAAGAAGGTGGCATGCCCTTTTATGTCTTCCTCTCTGAAAACTCCTAACATTATCTCCGGTGTTCCAGGTGCCAGGATAGCCACGATCTCACACAGATTCCAAGGGTGAGACATAGACTCCACAGAAACACAATGGAAGGAGTGTCAAAAAATTTGAGACCATTAAAGATTGTTCTTCTTAGGTTCACAGCAAAGCTAAGGGAGATTTCCTGTGTTCCCGGCCTCCACACACACATTCTCAGCAGCCCCCCGCAGAGTGGTACACTGTTACCACACAGAAACCTACACTGACACATCATTACCACCCAGAATCCAAAGTTTACAGTAGGGTGTACTCTAGGTGTTGCTCTAGATGTCTGGACAAATGCATAATGATATGTATCCTTCAATAAAGTATCTTTCTTTTTTTAAATGGAAAGGTATAGGCAGCAATGCAGGCATGTAGGCAGGCAGGCAGGAAGAGAGGAGGAAGAAGCACTTTATTTTTTATTTTCATGTAGTTGTTCACATTGGTTGCACCCACTCCAGACCCAGGACATGAACCCAAGTCCCTGGGATTATGTGGGCTGTGCTCCGTCAGAGGCAGCTGACCTAACTACTACTCCACCAGGACACACTTCACAGTCTCTTAGAGAGTTTTCACTGCCCTCAAAATCCTCTGTGGTCTGCCTTTTCATCCCTCCCATCCCCAGCTCATGACAACCACTGGCCTTTTCACTGTATCCATAGTTTTGCCTTTTCCAAAACATCATATAATTGAAAGCATATAGTATGCTGTCTTTTCAGATTGGTGTTTTTCACTCAGTAATATGCCTTTAAAGTTCTTCCATGTCTTTTCATGTTTGATATCTTATTTCTTCTTAGTGTTGAAAAATATTCCATTGGGGCATGCCCATGAGGCTCAGGCAGCTGAGACACTGGCATGCGGACCACCTAAAACCAAAGACTCGGGTTCACCACCCAAAACTGGAGTGAAAAATAAAAAATTCAACGAATAAATAAAAAATATTTCTGCCTCTTCCTTCTTTCCTGCCTGCCTGTTTTCGTTCCTGCCTGCTGTCCTTCCTCTCTTTAAAATAAGGTGTAAATTTCATTGTCTGGATGCCCAACAGTTCATCTATTCGCTCACCCTCTGAAGGAAATTTCAGTTGCTTCCAAGTTTTGACAATTATAAATAAAGCTGTCAAAAACATCCATGCATGGATTTTTGTGTGGTCATTTTTTTAAGTACCAAACATGGGCTCTCCTTTTAAAAAGGGGTCCTTCTAGAACAGCTGTATAAATAGGCTGAGACACTAAAGAAATAAGACAGGGAACAAAAAAAGAAACTGAAAAAATTTTAAAGGTCAAATCATCCTGAACCTTTCCTTGAAGAAATCACATCTGCGCCTAAGCCCCATCTAAGTTCATACTCAAGGAGCCTCTGCTGACTCATTTGTTAAAGGAAATAATAAACATTGTTAAAACACAACCTAGAAATGGTTAAAATAATTAGAAAAATACACCTGAAAGCTTATTAACCACAGAGCACCATCAGATGGCTGGCTATTATTGGGTGATTTTTTTTTTCATCAAAGAAAGATGAGATGTCAGCAAGATTTTAATCAGTGGGCTTCAAGGTCATTGGAAAGGCCATGCTCATGAGACAGGCAGGTATGAAGGGGGAGGGCAAGTCTTGTGAAATGTGAGTCTGGCTTGGGAACTTTGATATCGAGAAGGCAAGAACATCCCTTTCATCTCTGAATTCCAGTGTCTTAGAAGTGAATATATTTGCTTCCGGGGACAAATCCCCTGCTCCAGGAGAACTGGTCTTGGATGGTCATCTCTTATGAGAGAACAGGTTCTGTTTCAGGGCAGGAAAAGGATAAAAATGGATCATTGGTGAATTTAGAAAGGGTGAGATCAAATGGAGAGAGGTAGATTTCATACTTTCAAGAAAACATTAGTAGAATGGGACTATAAATTGTTTTTTAAAAGAGGAAACCAACAAAGACCATCTCCAGAGCTGTCCTCAGAATCTCCTCTGTATATTTCCAAGGCTGACTAGCTGGCACTAGACTGTCCACTCTGCATGGTCCAGAGAAAGCGACCTCTCCTGCCCTTGAGTGGACTGGCCTGAGAGTCCATGAAGGTGAGGGTTCTCTGGGAGAAGAGGTGTAAGGAAAGAAGAGAGGAGTGAGCATCGAAGCTACACCTCTGCTCCGGGAGGAAGAGCCACCGAAGGCAGGAGCAGGCAGCAGATAGGCTGTGTGCACAGGCGTGTACCATACATCCCTCCCTAGGTGCTCAGGGACCTTCCATCTACTCAACCTCCTTGACACTCTCTCCAAAGAGGGCACATATCCCTGGAGCAACGTGCACAGTTCTGGGACCACAACGGTCTCTATCTGAGAGGCAGGAAATCCTCCCTTCCTGCCCCACCCCCTCACTTCCTCATAAGCCTCAGTAGGAGGATATTAAAGACATTGGGACAGGAAGAGAATTCAGTCTAAGGCCAAGTCACAGGAGGGGTTCAGGCAAGTATGGCAGGGCCAGGGAGAGTCAAAGTGGCAGTGTCCAGTCTATCTCCGCAGTGTTGGACCATATATGGCGTCAGATGAAGGTGGACTCCTGGCCACATCTGATGTGGTGTAGTGAATGGAGCCTGGGCTTGCCAGCTCTAACCAGCACAGCCCACCCCTAACTCCGCTGATATTCAGAGCGGTGCAGACAGGGAAGGGATCTGCCATTTGGTGAGCCATTCTATTTTCAGGTTGTTGTTTCCTTTTTGGGTAGTGCTACATACTAGAAAATTCTCCCATTAAAAAAGCATCTCCTGGAACTTCCTCAGACAGCCACTCTTCCCCTGGTCCCGGGCAGAGTCAAAGAGCTCTTTTCTGTGTTGTCCTTCCTCTCAGTGAACACCAGCACCGGGCGTCTTATACAGCATGGCTAGTGACTCAACTAGACCAAACCTTCCTCAACAACAACGACTAATTCACAACTGTACACACAACCTGGTGTTTATACAGGTCTGTGGAATTTAGTACTAAACAAAACATGCTTCTCATTGATGCAAGCTTTACCCCTACGAACATCCATCAGAGATGTGCTTCTTCCATCTAATACCCTTCAGAAAATGCACTTTTCTCCATGTTAACCAGACCCTGTCCCTACAGCTCTAGGTTCAAGTCCTCTGTCCTCCTGACTGATCGCTTTCTTATGCCACACAGCTACTTCATGGACAATTTCCATGTAATGCACTTGGGATTCTGTTCGTGTCTCATTGTAGCCCATGCTCCCTGTATCCAAGGTGTTCCCTCAGCCAACATGCCTAGTGACCTTCAGGCTCAACTGAATCTGGACCAGGAAATGTGATCTTCTAGTTAGAAGGCTGCAGGGGACACTGATTATGTTTCTGACCTTAGTTAAGTCTCCCTGGCTCTCACGACTTTGTCTTTTCATCATCAAGATCCTTTCTTGCTCTAAGGTTTGGCGAAGCCAAAAATTATAAGACCTTCACTCCACTTGATAAACTTTTATTGATACATGAAACTTACCAGGTTCTGCACTGAGTGGTGGGATTAGAGGACAAACCACAGATAGTTAATATAGGAGAACATCCTTTACCTCCCCACGTCTGGTGAAAAAGGATCTGATTTGTACTTACAATTGTTTGTGCTAAATTAACTAAACAAGGCTTTAATCGCCTGAGTAGCCCATGTAAGCAAGTCAAAACCTAAACCTCAAGGCTAAGTAAGAAATCAAAACCTAAAGAAAACCAGTAACCAACAGTGGACTTGACTTTTTCAAATAATACAGCTACTTGTACTACAACCAACCAAACCATTTCTTTTCTTTGCTTCTGCATCTTCTCCATACAAGTCTTGCCCTTAGCTCCTGTCACGGGAGCACTCCTAACAACTTCCGGTTTGGTTCTACCCAATTCCAATGGACTTTTGCTCAAATGAACTCTTAAAAAATTAAATATGGCACATTCTGGTGGCTCAGGCATTAAGTCTGTGGCTCCGATGTAGCCCACGTAAAGCTGGAGGAGCCAGGTTCCCAACCCAGGGCTGGGGGTTAACAGCCAGAATGAATGCTTCTTCTCCTCTCTCTCTTCCTGCCTGCCTGCTCCCCAGCCTTCCTGCTTGCTTCCGTCCTCTAAAAGAATATAATTTAATATGCCTCAGTTTAGCTTTTCGTACTGGGCAGAAACTGCTGCTTCCTCACCCCTCCCTCACATCAGTCCACCCTCAGGAGAAGCAGACACTCTTCACTGTTGAGACTGGACAGGATGAAATGACTACAGACCACCGGCTCAGCTCGCTTTCAGGAGTGCCGGGAGCACACTTCCTGCCTCCATGCTGTCAGGTCTCTGAGTGGCTCTGGCCTGCACAGGAGGCCTGAGTTGTCCTGATGTGACCAGAAAGCTAACTCAGCCCAGGAGAGAAGGAATAGCGAGCTCATTTTGTCTTTGGCCCTGTCCAGCTCTCCAATCTGGCTTTGTTAACAATAAGATAAAGCCTACCCAACTCTGGTGCTTGTTTCCCAATTTGAAACTCACCTCTGGAGGGCAGGAGTCTGTGGGACCCTCCCCGCCCCAATTTCAGGATCCTTCAGTCTCCTGGAGGAAGAGTGAAGCAGTGCTGGCATGGTGGCCCAGAGCAGTCACAGGCAGCTGTAATCCCGCGTGGCCCACAGGGTGCTGGGGATCGGCCCACAGCACCAGGGGAGCAAGCGCACAGCGGCCACACCCGGCCAGTCCAGGAAGGCTCCTGGAGGAAAGGATGCTCCCAAACTTGTGGGGGAGCAGGAGCTCAGCAAGAGACAAGGAGGATGAGGAGGCGTGCAGGGGACATGCACGGGACAGCTGTGTGGTGCCCACTCAGGATGGGTAACCAGAAGGCACAGCAGGGGCTGCATTTGGTTGGGGCATGAGGAGAGGGTGTGAGCAGGGCAAGCCTGGAGGTGGCAAGGCTGGTGAGGAGGCTGACACCATCACCTGGGTGGTAGCTGAGGGTGGTGTGGATTGAGGCCTCAGAGAGGGGAGAGCTGTGGAAGGACCTGAGGCGCATTGCAGAGGTAAAGCTATATGGCCGATGTGAGAAGGGAGACGGGGGAGCGAATGGAAGTGGAACCACTGGCAGATTTCCAGCCTTGGGACACTCTTCCAGGTCAGGCGACAGCTTAGAAAGGGAAGAGGACCAGGGGAGGGAGAGGGGAGGCCAGAGCAGCACCCTGATGCTGAAGGCTTGTTTACATCACCTCATTAATGCTCTCCTAATTAATACATGGGAGGCTGTGCCTGCCACTTCACCATTCCCCTCTGCTGATTTGCCCCTTGAGACAGAAGGAAATTGGAATTAAGAGGAGACAATGAAATTGCCGCAGGATTATTAGCTTCAATGAAGTTAATGAAAGGAGTGGGAGTGGGGAGGAGACAAGAACCCCTGGGGACTGTGACTCAGGATGGGAGTGTGGCAGGAAGGAGGCTGGGGGAGGCCCTGGCTGGCAGGAGACTCTGCCTCTCTGGCCTCTAGAGGGTGCAGCAAGGTCAAGGTCGGGAGCCTCTCAGGAGGTTGGACCCACGGATAGAAGACAGGAGTCAGCAGTAGGAGGGAGACATCCTCTGGCAAAGAGAACCCACCCTCTGGCAGTGGGTGCCCCTCAAGTGCAAAGGAGACACATAGATGGAGAAAGAAACATCATTAGCATCCCAGGCTCTCAGAGCATCCAGGCACATCTGCACACACACACACACACACACACACACACACACACACACACACACACATTCAAGTGCATACACACACATGGTCTCACACATGCCTGCAGCCCCAGGATCATGCAACCCACGTGTGCACATACACTCAAATGAGAATGCACTCATATACCACGTACTCTCACACTTGCACACTCATCCGACTTTGGGAGGTTCAAACATGAATCTGCTAATGACTGTCTCCTTTGCAAACCCATCCACACACCAGCTCCCATTCCAGTGGCCTGGGACTGGCCTTACTGCCCCAGATACGAGGCTGGTGTCCCTCTCTCCCTGCTCTCTGCAGCGCTGCACTGCTGTGAGGGCCAGCAGGGGAACAGGGTCACTCCAGCAGGGTTGCCCGAATGGCTGGACCCTGCTACTTCCAGCTAAACCCCAGCGCGCCCGCCCCACTGCAATAAGAAGACGAGGTGCTCAGAAAACAGTTTCATTTCCAAGGTGGGTTTTCTCTCATATGTAGCTCATGAGTCACTAGATTAGCACCTTTCCAATTACTGAGGCAAAAACCCTATTATCACATAAACCTCCTGCAGAATGACGGCTCTATGCCTCTTGACGGCAGCAGCCAGTCCCCCGAGCTGCAGAGCTCAGCAAGCTGGGAGCCCCGCGCTCCAAGTAACTTCATGTCCTCATTTCAAAAGTGAACTTTCCAGAACTCACATCACATCATCAGTGAGATGTGCCGGAACAGCTCAGAAGGGGAAACCGAGGAAGGGAAAGGGTTGCCTGGCCCCTGTAGGATCTGCAACACAGATGGCTCCACCAGAGCAAAGGAAGGCAGTGCTTCTTGGAGGGTTCTGGAATACGCTGGCAAGAGCAGCTGGAGACCCCTTCTCTGGAGGAGGTTTTGGGGATGAAGGCAGTCAGACTCACAGGCAGGTAGCCCTGTACAGATTAGGTCAGATGAACAATTGGAGAGGTCACGTGAACAATCGGTGAGGTCAGACCTCAGTCAGGTTCAAGGACTACAGTACATCTTAATGACCCATGCTGCTGGCGGTGGGCTGCGGGAACCTGCATCTGAAAGCACCTGGCTACTCACCACTGACCCACCCAGGGTCCCTAGTGAAGCCTTCATATTTCAGTTGTAGCCTGAGGAGTTCTGCTGCCCCCATTCCCTTCCAGCTATGATGTTCTGTTTTCAATAAAGATTATCTCTGGATCCACTGAAACTGCTAGCTCCAGCCAGTCAGCAACTTAAGGCAAGGGCAGACCCCTTGTTTGCACAGGGAGCCACTCCTTCCCCATCCTCCTCTCCTCCGTGATCTGCCCTAGCTCCTTAGAATGATCTAACAAACACAACTGGACCATTTATTGTGTGCCAGGTACTAAGCGAGGTGCCAGGTAGATTAGCTGAATTATAGTAGCAATCAGTACCCATTGTAGAGCACTTACCACTAGCCAGGTACTGCATGCAGGAGAGCCCTCTTAGAAATGAAGAAACTGGGCCTCCATCAGTAATCTGATCAACAGATTAAAAACTGTATCCATAAACTCGATCACCATCTAATACATAAGTTGCAGGTCATGACCTTCAAACATCTCAGATTAGAAGGCCTCTGATGACCGCAGCCTCCTCAGAGTCCCATGTAACCCTCTGGAGTGACAGGTCTGAAGCGCTGACAGGGAGTCACCTCTAGGGGATTAAAGGGCTTCCCTGTGGACACCACCAGGATGCAGCCCTCGTGTAGGAAGGAAGAGAAAGAACCCTCATCCCATTCCCTCCTTCCCCTTCCCCCCAAGCTGAAAAGATATGTATGGTAGGCTCAAACAGTTTACAAGATGACAAAAGAATAGCCTGAGGCAGATCCCTCACCAGGATTGGAGCCAGGAGAACTGGCAGACATGCTAGATGACTGGTATGAAAGAGCCCTGATTCCAGGTCCCTGTTTATCTGCCTCCCTCAGTTTGTGTTTTCCAGTCTTGGTGCAATGCTGTCCTTATACTCTGGGACTGGTACTTGACATTCAGCAACCTATTTTTTTTTTCTCTTGCACTCCAGGCAGTAGAATGCAGCTGGTTATGTCTTTTTCTCCCCTCCCCTTTTAATTCAGGACCAAATTCTATGCTGGAATCAGGAACTCTGCCTGTTTCTGTGATAGCTATCACAATTTTATGATTTGTCTGGGTTTTCAGTAACTCCACACCAATTGGCTTGTCTCTCTCATTGGTTTGCTGTTAAGCCACCACTCTCCAAACCAATGTCAGAGACATACAAGGAGCACTAACCTATTTAATAGAGAAGGAGACCAGTTGTTACTGTGGTCTCTATGGAGTCTCTTGGCAGTAAACCTCTTTCCAGAAATGCACAAAACCTCCAAGATGTACAATGGTAATGGCTTTCAACATGTTCAGAGCTAGCATTCACTCACACAAGAGCATGTATTATTACTGATATTCACTTACTCTTTATAAATATCTCAGCTCTAGCAAAGAACTCAGAAGTGGCATCAGCACTTACCTTATTAATTATTGTGGCTTTTTTTTTTTTTTTTTTTGCAAGTTGCATCTTCTGTAACTCACTGGATATCAATTGCATAATTACAATTAACTGCATTATTTAATTAGTGAGACCATTTAATATTCCCCCAACTGTTTCTTTGAAGTCCTTTGAGTTTAAATGTAATTCTACCAAAGAATAAAAGAGCTCCATAAGTACTGTAGTAAAAAATGTAATTACACTTCAATCACGCCACGGATTTATCTGCATTTGCCGGGAAATTTTCTTATTCTGGAATATCAGTCTCAGCTTCTCAGCTCTTCTTAGACCATTAATTAGCTAAATTACCATCTTGCTATTTGAAACCTGCAACATTCAAGGACACAGCCCAAGCCCAGAGAGGGAGTGTTACCCAGCTAAACTGAACCACATCCTCTATCCACCACGTCTGCTGTGAACTAACACTACTAATAATAATATGAAATAACCATGTAATGAGGGTTTACAGCTTACCAGGAACTGTGCTGAATCCTTTATCGACATTATCTAATTTATTTATTGCATCAACTCTGAGACGAAAGTATTATTATTCCAACTTTACTAGTGAATCGGAGCACAGAATGATTATGTAATTGCCCAGATACATCTTGAGTAAATGGCAGAGCTGGGATTCAAAACCTGTGACCATTTTGCCTTCCAATCATAACACTAAATAGGACTGTAAAAAATGACATAGTGGTTCTGACCAGTGGTCCTTCCCAAAAGGTCATAAGTGTCCGATGATCACCCCAAAGGCCCTTCTCAGTCTTCTCTAGGAAAACACATGTGACGTCAGGCTGCTGACCTCACTCACCTGCTTAGCAGACCTGCTGACCCTCTGGCCTTCTCTCTCTGCCATGGACCACAGAGTCTTCAAGCGCTAGGGCTGAGAGGCCTTAAACACGAGGTAGCTACCTCTTCATTTTTCATAGGAAAAACCTGAGCTCTAGAGAGATTTAAGCTACTTGTTTGAGAACACACAGCTAGTTAAGGTCACAGCCACACCTCGAACCTAGAACTGATCATTTCATTGAACAAAAGGAGTGCCTAGGGGCTGACATGATATTTGTTACACTCAGGTTGTCCAACCTGAGCACCGGATGTGTGATTAGGCTGGTCAAGGACTCCATCTGTCTTATCGTGCTCAAACCGACCTGGGTCTGGGAGCAGAGGTCTCAGTGCTAACAGTTTCCTGTGTCCTCTTAATCACCAAATGCACCAAAAGTGGGTGGACTGGACGAGAAAGTCCCAACCTGGGCGAGACAAGTGATTGACATGCTCACCTGGTCTCTTCCATGTGATATTGACCAAGATCCTCACCACTGTCCTCCTCTAATAAATGAAGTATCCTCTGAGTGGATGATGGGAGTAAACATGAACCTATATACACAGTTACCTTCCAAGAGCTCCCATTAAGGGGTCTTGATATTGTTGAATATGATGGAAACTATTCTGTTATTTCTCTGAATCCAAAACTAGCTTGCAAAGCAACTACCACACAATTCTATTCTCTGAGAATCTACCAAGGCCATCAAGCAAAATCTTTAGAAGGGAGCAAGCACAGGGAGAAGACAAATTACATAAGTTACAAAGAAGCATGTTTTCTAACAGTTAGGCTAGAGAAAAACTTCAGGAAGAAAAAGTCGACTCAACAAAGACAGAGAATTTTCCCACCCCTTTCACCCCAGAGAAATTGGGTAACTATATGCCTATCTCTCAGGACCTTTTCTCTGGAAGGGAAAAAAGGGAGGGGAGACGAGAGCCCCAGGAGAAAACCCATCGTGGGCTAATCTCTGAAGTCTCACGGAATGATAGTGCACTGAACATACTTAAAGTTCCCAACGTGGTGAATTCTGAATTCTTAAAGTTCCCAACGTGGTGAATTCTGACACGGGCAAAAGTCATCACACGATCGCAACAGCAAACATTTCCCTCATGCCCAAAGTTTCCACGTGCCCCCCCCCATCATTCCCTCCACTCCCATCTTTAAGCAACCACTGATGTGCTTTCTGTCCCTGGAGAGTGGTTTGCTTTTTTTCTAGAATTTAATGTGAACAGAAGTATGCAACATGTACTGTGCACCAGTGGTTTGTTCCTGCTATCACTGAGTTGCATTCCATTGTGTGAACACCCACCATTGGTTTATCCTTTCACCTGCTGATGGATATTTGGGTTGTTTCCAATTTTGGGTGACCACCAAATGTGACATATTAAAGACATACCATAGCAATGAACATCGGCAAGAGCAGCCATATCTACTCTTTGTCCAGGGCAGGTATTTTCCCTTCCATCCACACCGAGTGTGAAACTGATGCTTTAAAAAGCTCTAGAGCTCTCAAGATCTTTCACCTAGAAGACCTCATTGAATATTCAAAACAATTCTGTAAGACAAGCGAGGTAGGCTTAAGGCACAATTCAAATAAATGGAAACATGCCCATCGCCTCCTACCTGTCCAGGTACTATGTTAAGTGTGGGGGGCTCAGAAGGTACATCAGGTGGCCCTGAAGGATCTGACACTCCAGGACTTTGTAGATAAAGTAAAGGAAGTCCCTTGCCCCAGGACAGATAACTAAAAAAATGACACAGTAAAGGACACTGGAACTCTGGTGGAGGATGTGGGATGAACTATAGATTGAGATACAATGTCACTATTCAAAAATGAATGTAGTACTGTGAACAAGAGATAATAAATATCAATAACTTTTAAAAAATAGTAAAAAGCAAAAAAAGACGAGAAAGAAATGGAACCCAGGTAGTCAAGCTTCCTGTCCAGTGTTTCCTCCACACACATGCCTCTCGAGACTCATCAGCTCTCAGGAGCCCCATCTGAGTTGGATATTAACCTGGCGGCAAGAGCAGAAAGAGAATGAAGAGAGGGTATGAGTAGCGTGTGGACTGCTGTCTGTGAGGAGGAAATGGCAAGGAGGGTTTCCAAGTCAGACCTGTCCAGCACTTCCATTCCCGAGCTATTTTGTGCACACAATTGCTAAACCCCTTTGAGGACACAAATTCTGCTTTAGGAGGGACCTCGCTCTTGCTATTTCACTACATCGTGGCAGACTTTGCAGGTGGCCGAGTCCAGAGATACCTCTATCATGGTTAGCTTTTGTCCCATACACTTCATGGGCATGAGTTGGGATAGGAAGGTGACACAGATGAAAAAGAATCAGGACCTGCTCTTGGGACACTCTCAGTAGGACCAGAATACAAGACTCTCATGCATGAATCAGAGCCCCATTCTTTTTTGAGGCTGAGTAATATCCTATGCATGGATATGCCACATTTTGCTTATCTGTTCCTCAGTTGATGGATAGTTGTGTTGTTACTGTTTGGGCTATTAAGAATCATGTCCTATGAACACACAAGTCTTACCATGCATATGGCTGAGGGCATATTACAGGATTAAAGTAGGGACAGCAGGATTGGTGGGATGCTGACAGACGGAGAGTCTGGTGGGCTCAGTCTGTGAAGACTAACATGGAGGTGGCAACTTTTGAGCTGCTTTGAAAAGCCTTGTCTTAAAACAGGAAGAATAAAGGCAGGGTGAGATGTGCTGATGGTAGAAGATGTCGCAGACTGAGAAAGGTTAGATTCCTCTTACACAAGCTTGAGCATGGACTGGACTATTCGGGAGACTAAGGAAGAGGAAAGAGAGCTGATCTTCAGTGAGCAGTTTCATACTTCTGGTCCGATACCTACATGAGCCTCAAAGCTCATTACCCTTATTGATTTTTTTTAAAGGAAAAGTGCAGGCAGGAGTGAAGGCAGGCAGGCAGGAAGAGAAGAGGAGGAAGAAGCACTTTATTTAATTTAGTTGTTCAGCTTGGTTGTTCACCCTGGACCCTGGTCGCGAACTTCGGTTCTTGGATGTATGTGGATTGCAGAGGCAGTGAACTTCTCTGCCAGGCCACTAGGGCATGACAACTTTATTCTAAAATGGGGCTTTCTATGTCTATGGAAATACCTCAGGATTGAAAGCAGATTGTTTCAGCTGCTCCACTTAGTGTTCCTATGATTGAGCCTCAGTTTCCTCATCTCTGCAGGAAGGACTGTAAGAGCGTCCATGCCAGGTGTTGCTCATTTGTTCCAAAAATCATTTCTACTCCATGAGATGCCAAGGCATATGGTGTTCAAGACATGTTTAAAAAACAAAAGCATGGCTAGAGAAATGAGAAATGGTCCTTCTGCCCCTCATCAGGGCTGTCCCAGGCATTCCTCCTCCAGTTGCCCTGCCCTCTCTGGCTGTTTTCAAGAGAATCTCTTGGGAAGAGGCCCTCCTGAAAATCCTGCCCGCCCAGAAGCAGCTGGCAGGTGCTTAAAACACAATCTGCCAAAGGGAAGTCTTGATTCCACTTAGCCAGAGAGCTCCTCAGGCAATCACAGGAAAAGGCCTGGCTACAGATCTTTCAGAGAATTATCTAAGCTTGGACAGAGGACCGGGTCCTCTCCACACTGAAATACACATAGCAGCATGATGGCTGCGTGCTGGGGCTCCTGCACATGCCACTTGGCCTGGGCTGCTTGCAGGGCTCCCCACCCATAACAGGCGCTCCAGATACTGTCCTTGGACATAGGGACCCCAACATGCAGCAGGCAGAGGGGTCTGAAGGCACCATGTGTCCAGTGCCTAGCTGTAATTACATCTAATTGACTCTTGATTACATTTAGAACTTTGGTTTAATTAATTATCATTCACCTGAAAGCTGCTTCTTCCCTCAGACAAGTGGTTAATTGTTTGCCGCCTTCTGAGCCCTGAACTGTGTACTAAATGTAAATCTCCTTCCAGGAAGATGCCTAGTCCCATGTTTCAAAGAGAATGAGACAATGTCAGGAAATCAAGAAAGTGAAAAGACAATGCAGGATGGGAGAAAATATCTGTAAATCTGACTAGGGCCTAGCATCCTGACTCTATAAAGAACCCTTATAACTCAATAACAGCACCAAAACTTTTAAATAAGCAAAGGGTATGCATCAATATCAGTATATATTTTCTAACTGTTTTAATATTACTTTTAACTTTATAAAAAGACCATCATCTTATATCTCATTTTGGGGAGACTTAAATTGCTCACTTCTATGAAGGAAGATTTATTCATACTCATGGTATTTAACTTTGTAATTTAATCCATTAATTGATGTGCTGGCAAATTTTTAAGAGGTTTTCAGAAAGCGAAATATGTGCATCTGTCAGTTTATGATCATTTGACTGATAAAAAATGACTGCCTAAAATTTTATAAATAATTTTGAATATACCATATCTTAGTGATAAATTCAGTATAATCAACTGGTTCCTTACAGAAGACTTTATTGATTTTTGCCGAAGTCTCATCTCTGTAGCCAATCTCTGACTGCAGTTGATGAATTAGTGTCGCTCTGACATAAATGTTGGTTGATATTTTCATTTGTGTTAAGAAATAAGGTGGAAGTAAAGCAATAAAGATATATGCCAGACTTCACTCATTTGTCAATGACATAAAAACTCACTGCTGAGTCAGATAACAGTTTTCAAACACTGGAAAATTTCTCCTCAATTGTGGTGCCACTCTCAGGGAACTACTGCTGAGACGATGGATGTTTAAGTTTAATTGCCATTATTGACATTTTTTCCCTTACTTTCCTTAGTATAGACAATCACCCAAAAAAAGGAGAAGGTAACTTTGATTTCCAATGTTTGTTCATTTTTAGGATGCAACTATTTGCACTCTGATTTCATGTCACAGATGAGATGGTACTGAACACAAGGTGGAGAAGAGATGCTCAGGTGAATACCATGATACTGTATTTCTACCTCACAGGTACAAGAGATGCAAGTAACCACAAAAGCATAGATAACAGCAAACTTATTACAAAGTGATGAATTATAAGTATTTGCTGCTTCTGTTTTAATATAATTTATTTTATCACAAATGCAGATGCTTTCATTTTAAACATGGCTCTGATTGACAACTAGCTCACAAAAATTCTGGTGGAGCTGGCTCTAGTCCGCTGCTCTAATTTGTAGAACACAGAGGTGAGGTGCTCATGGCCTAGGGATCCTGATCAGTTATCCTGGATGCACTAAATGATGAGACCTGAAACTCTCTCCCTTTAGGGAAAAGGCGCATGCTTTTGATTTACACATGGAATAGTCACATGGTAGTAGTCAAATATCTTTTGACAGGAGGAAGGTTAGCAAAAATATAAGAAAAAGAGTGTATATAAATCTTCAGTCCCCACCATAGTGGTAGGATGGTTAACTTAACATGTCAAAGACTAAGCCATGGGGAGCCCAGACTTTCTGGGTGTGTCCAAGAGGATGTTTCTAGGTGAGATTAGTATTTATCAGTAGACTGAGTAAAGCAGATTACCCTCCCTGATTGAGTGGGTCTCACCCAAACAGTTGAAGACCTGAATAAAACAAAAGGCTAAGTAAGACAAGAGTCAGGAAAAAATATCTTCAGTATATCTGAGTGCTGTTTCCTTACAGCACTATAAAGAAGAAAAATCAAACAACTTAACAATGCCAAGGGACGTAAATAGATAAAAAAAAAAAAAGAGAATGAGTACAAATGGTGATAAACATATTGAAGACATATTTAACCACACTAATAATCAGGGAAATACAAATTAAAATGACATGCCATTTTTCTGTTTGTTTGTTTGTTTTTAATTTGGCAAAGAGTGACCACATTGTTAAAGCGCAGTTTTACTGAGAGGCATTCTCCTACACTATTGGTAGGTTCTAACTTGGTAAAGACTTTTCGGTACTTATTTTCACCATGGGCATACAAATAGGAACACAATCCCTTCCATCCTACAATCTCCGCCCATCCTTCCCCCACCACCCACACCCCGCCCACCCGCCTGAGCACTTAAACTGGACGCTGGTCTTCTCCTGACTTCAGACTCAGCCTGCACATCACCTCTCAGACTGGAACTGACACCATCAGCTCTGCGGGGTCTCCACGTGGTCAGCTGTAGATCTTGGGACTGCTTAGTCTTAGCCTCCATAATCACTTACACTAATTCCTTGTATTTTTCTCGTCCTCGAAATACAAATAGAGATATAGTCACATGTTATTTAACAAAGGGGACAGGTTCTGAGGTATGCACCATCACACAATCTTGTCATTGTGTGACAGTCAGAGGCTGTAATTACTCAAACCTAGAAAGTATAGCCTACTACTCACTTATGTTACATGGTACAGACTATGGACTACTGTCCTATCTTCAGTCTGTCATGACCAAAGCATCATTTAGCAATGCATGACTTTAAATAGAGCTATAGATATGAGTCTCCTCTTGGTTCTGTTTTCCTACAAAAATCTAACTATTACAGATGGATCCCTTTGTAGGTATTTACTGACCTCAGCTATTCTTCATACGAATTTTCTTTCCATTTGACAACTAAGTCTATGTGGGTTCAGGCCCCCATCTGAAAAAGTCATACAAGCCCTCGCCTGGCCCCTAAGTTTGACCAACAGCACTCACCTGGGTTTGCGAATCAGCAGAAAGTAAGACAAAGGCTCAAACACAGAGACTGTTGGTGGCAGCAGCAGTGACGACAGAGTGGAGAAAGTGTGGCAGTGGCCACAAGATGCAGTGTTGACAGAGCCAGTGGTTGCAATCGGACAACCTTCTAAGCACAAGTTTCTCTGGGCTGCAGCTCCCCAGGCTCCACTGGCTCCTGCGAGATTGTTGAACGTGGGTGCCAAACCTTTCCATCAACTCTGCAAACTACCAAATATTTTCCCATTCCATTTATTTTCTGCTGAAGTTAGCCAGAATTCATTTCTGGTTTTTGCTATCATAAACCCTGACTGATATGGAAATCCAGGTGGGTGGGGTGGTGGGGGAAGGATGGGCAGAGATTGCAGGATTCAAGGAATTGTGTTTCCTATTATTATGCCCACTGTGAAAATAAGTACCAAAAAGTCTTACCAAGTTATGACCTACCAAATGTGTAGGAGAGTGCCCCTCAGTAAAATTGCACTTTAACAACCAGATCACTCTTGGCCAAATTAAAAACCAAAAAAATGGGCATCATTTTAAATTGTATTTCCCAGATTATTAGCGTGGTTAAACATGTCTTCATATGTTTATTGGCCATTTGTACTTTCATTCTCTGTTTTATCTGTTTATGTCCCATGTCATTGTAAGTTATTTTGATTTTTCTTCTTTGATAGTGTTGTTATTACAAAGTGACCAACGAGATCAAAGAGACATGCCAGAATTTTAAGAGGAGATTTATTCCTGCTGGCGACTGTATGGAGTTTCACCCAAATCATACAGTAATTTGTGAAAGCAATTTAGGGTTTATATAGACACAGGGAGGCACAGGGAAAAAAAAGCAGTTGATAATCTGCAACTATGGTTGTTCAGGTTTCCATAGTAACATGTGTGCCATTTTCTGTTATCTAAAATTCTCATTCTGCATATCGGAGTCATCCGGGAGGCTCCAGGAATGGAAGGGCTCACCCTCGAGCCCCCGGGTGTGTGTGCTGGGGTTTTGTGCACAAACTGGACCATGCAGTTATCTCAACACTGATCGCTTAACTGAACTTTCTTATTTGGGGGCTTCAAGGCTGGCTTGTGAGCTACGAGTGACTCAGTACGTAAAAGTCTTTACTTCCTCCCTATTTCCTGTTTCATTCCCCATTGGTTTTTAATACAGTTGAGTTAAATCTTTGACTCCTGGTCAATCATAGATACAGGTTGACACTGGGGCTGTAATAGTAGTAGCTTCACCAAATTTACTCGACTATCTGTGAACTTAACCAGCCGGTTCAGGATACACGGGCCTAATGTTAAAGCTAATATTAGGAGTACAAGGGGCCCTTACAAAAGTAGAGATTAGGGTTATGAGCCAAGGGGACAAACTGAATAGCTTTTCATACCAGGTTTCATTTCGTGTTAGGTCGCGTTCTCTGGCTTCTATGTTTTGTCTGACCAAGGCTGAGCTTTCTTTAATGACACTAGTTTTGTTAGCACAGAAACAATATTTTTCCCCTAATGCTACACATAACCCCCCTTGTTTCTGAAAAATGAGGTCTAGTCCTCTATTTTGTAAGAGCATTTCTGCTAAGGAATTGATTTGATCTGTGAGCTGGGAAACTGATTGTTCTAAATACCCAAGATCTTGGTCTGTCTGGTGAGTGAGAATGACTAGATCTTGGTTTCCTTTTACCAGCGCAGAGGCTCCTACCACAACAGATCCGATGATATCAGCGCCTATAAGGAGGGGCACTAGGATTGGAACTCATTTGAATCGCCTAAGGCGTGTCTGCAAAAGGGAGCTAACATGGCTTCTGCCATCTTCACCTTTATATAAGTATACCTGAGGGAGAATGTATACTAATATACAGAGAACAGGGGCTTTAGCTGTGCGTATGTGATATTCTGAAGCACATTTAATTAGTCCATCTGTGCATGCTCACCAGAGATTATCAGGGGCTTTAAAGTAGCCAAAACCCATGGAGGCGACAATTACTGTATGGTTATAAGAAGTGGAATACATAGAACTGTCTGGCGCAGCCTGGTTGGATCGGAGGCAGCTACTTCGACCTTGTGTGTCTCCCGGTGTAATGCTTTGTTGAAACCAGCTGCAGTTAGTTGTGGTAGATGCAACTATAGTAGTGTCAGTGTGTCCTAGTCCCACATAGTAAGGGGGCTTTGGGTTTAGACAGAGCCAGCAGTCTGTTCCTAAAGCCAGATGTGTTTTGTTGAGTTACCGGCAACTTCCCCGTCTCCTCTTGCTGTAATTCCCAGGTCATTACTTTAGGCTCATGTGGATTACTTGAGGCATTTGCATACATGATTACATCAATTACAATGATTCCGATATACGCAAGAATCTTAGCTTTAAAGAGTCCCCTTGCGGTGTGCATTTCCATTCTTCTTGGTTGAGCTTAACTCTCGAGTGGTGCAGCCAAGTCAGGATGCGGTCCAGCTGTGGGGATGGTCAGGATGACACTGTGGCCCAGTCCAAGTAGGTTCAGTCCTTGAGTGGTGTACTTCTTTATCCACACTGAGTCTCCTGGCTGGAACAGGTGTACTGGCTCACCGGAGGACACTGGAAGGGTTTCCTTTACCATCTTCCGCACAGCTCATTGGATGACCTATAATTCCTGCAAATACTCGAGGAAGTGTTATTGATTTCAGCTTTCATCTCCTCCCTTAGTTTAGGGAGGAGTGGTGGTGGCCTTCCAAACATAATTCCAAAAGCGGGTTATTCCCTCCTTGTAGGGAGTACATCTTGCTTTCAAAAGAGCTAAAGGAAGTAGGGCTGTCCAATTTTCACTGGTTTCTAACACAAATTTACTTACAGTTTCTTTTAGAGTCTGATTCATACACTTTACCTTCCTCAAACTTTGGGGTCAGTAGGCACAGTGTAATTTACAATTTATGTTTAAGATTTTAGCCAGATTTTGTGATGATTTAGCAACAAAACCAGGGCCATTATCTGAGCCTATTACTGAAGGCAGTCCACACCTTGGGACAATTTCATGAAGCAGTTTTTGGAGACTCGCTGTTGCAGTCTTGGATCTGGTGGGGAAGGCTTCTACCCACCCAGAGAAAGCATCTGTAAATACTATAAGGTATTTGTATCCTGTGTAAGGGGGCTTTACCTCTGTAAAGTCTATTTCCCAGTGTTCACCTGGCATGGCTCCTCCTAACCTAAGTTCTATAGGCATCTGTTTCCCCGGTTTGGCATTAACCTGAGCGCAGGTCTGACATCTCCCCGTTGTGCTGTGGATGATCTGAATTAGATGTGGTATATAGTAACTGTTTTGAAGAAATTCAGTTAATTTTGAAGTTCCCAGATGAGAGGCCTGATGTATCTGGGAGATCAGAGTCCTGCCGAGGGCCTCTGGGACAATGAGTCCATTGTCTGGTAGCAGTCTCAGTGACTGCTTTCCTGTCTGCCATTAGCTTTTCTTCTTCAAGTATAATCTGAAATTTTTGGCAGTTCTGGTTGAGGCATAGTGACGAGTACTTGGAGGGGCCCCACTGGTTTTAAGGCTAACTCTCTTGCTTCTTGGTCCACTGCGTGGTTTCCCCTTGCCTCCTCAGAATTTCCTTTTTGGTGCCCTTTGCAATGTATAATAGCTACCTTCGCTGGAAGGTGGATAGCTTCTAACAAAGCTAAAATGTCTTCTTTGTTTTTAATATCTTTTCCTGCTGAGGTGAGGAGTCCCCTTTCCTGGTAAATGGCATGGTGTACTGGGCGGTGGCAAATGCATATCTGCTGTCCGTATAAATGGAGACCCTCTTTTCCTTTCCCCATCTTAGGGCCTGTATCATGGCTATTAGTTCAGCCCGCTGAGCCGAGATTCCTCGGCTCAGTGCCTGTGACCAAATAACTTTGTCAAGAGTCACTACTGCAGCCCCCGCATACCTTATACCATCCAGCACGTAACTGCTTCCATCGGTGTACATGAGTTCATCGGCTTCAGGCAGTGCTGTGTAGGTCTGGGCGGGGAGCCTGCATTACCTCATTACAGTGGTGTACTGGCAGGGTTGGGTCGTCATCTGGGAGCAGGCTCTCTGGATTGATAGTAGTTATCTTCTGAAACTTAATGTGGGGCTGGTCCAGAAGTAAGGCTTGGAACTGAGTTACACGAGCATTTGACATCATTTTTCAGGGGTCCCTCTTAAGAAGGTCTCCACAGCGTGTGGGGCAGTGATAGTCAGTTGTTGCCCTAGGGTGAGCTTATCAGCCTCCTTGACCAACAATGCTGTGGCAGCAACCGTCCTGAGACACCCCGGCCATCCCGCTGCCACAGGATCCAATCTTTTGGACAAATAGGGCGCTGGCCGCTTCCAGGGTCCTAGGGCTGAACCAGCACTCCCTTAGCAATTCCCTGGGCCTCATATACAAAAAGCTGAAAGGGCTTGTATATGTCTGGCAAGATAAGAGCCGGGGCTGAAGTTAAAGCTTTTTGAGGTTTTTAAATGCCTCTTGCTCTAGCTCAGTTCATTTTAGGACCTCTTCGCCACCAGTACAAGCATAGAGTGGCTTCGCCAGCTCTGCAAGTCCCTGGATCCATAACCAGCAGTAACCCATTGTCCCTAGAAATTCCTGTACTTGCCTCTTAGTCGTGGGAACAGGGATCTGGAGGATGGCTCTTATGCGGTCCAAGGATAGAGTCCATTTCCCTTCCTCAATCTGATATCCCAGATATATTACCTTGGGGCAGCAGAGCTGGGCTTTCTTGGCTGGCACTTGGTAGCCCAACATCTGTAGGCACCCGAGTAAATCTCGGGTGACCTGGAGACAGGTTTTGTCCGTGGCTGCTGCCAGCAACAAGTCATCAGCATATTGAAGGAGGGTGCAGCTCTGTGGGCTTGCGGGAAGCTTATCAGGTCAGCAGTTGCGGGAAGCTTATCAGGTCAGCACTGGGAACCTCATCAAACAGGTTGGGAGAGTTCTGAAACCCTGGGGAAGCCTAGTTGAGGTTAGCTGACCAGAGAACCCCTCTGTCTGATCAACCCATTCAAAAGCGAAAATGGGCTGGCTGATTGGAGCCAGAGGAATGCTGAAGAAGGCATCCTTTAAGTCCAACACCGTGCAAATCTGGTGGCTCGGGGGAAGCAGGCTGAGTAAGATGTAGGGGTTGGGAACCATTGGGTATATGGTTATACCTGCTTATTGACTTCCCAGAGGTCTTGGACTGGTCAGTAGTCTTTAGTCCCAGGTTTTAACACTGGCAGTAGGGTGGGTATTCCAGGAGATTGACAGGGCACTAGGATCCCAGCCTGTTTAAGGCATTGGATGTGAATTGCTATCCCTTCCCTGGCTACCTGGCTCATGGGGTACTGTCTTACCGCGATGGGGGTGGCCAATGAGAGGAGCTGTACAATTACCAGAGGCTGATGGGCTGCCAGTCCTGCGGGGTTGGTCTCGGCCCAGACCGTCGGGCAGGCATTCCGAAGCTGCTGGAGATGGCTGGAGTTCTCTGGTGTTTCTTCCCTAATGGTGGGCTCCTGTAAAAGGTACTCCTCGGAAAGGGGACATGTTAAAAGTAACTGTAGTGCTGTTTCTTTCTCTTGTGGAGTCCCGAGGGTTAGAGTGGCCCCCTTCCCTTGAAAGGAGATTGTGGCTTGGAGCTTTTGCAATAAGTCTCTACCCAGCAGTGGATAGGGGCATTCCAGCCTGACTAAAAAGGAGTGAGAGACTGTTCCTTTTCCTAAATTGACTACTCACTGTATAGTCCGTGGGTAATGAACAGTGTCCCCAGTAGCACCTTGTACAGGAGTTTTGTGGAGGGTGATGTGTCCAAGGGGCTCTGTTAAAACTGAATGAGTGGCCCCAGTATCTATTAAAAAGTTTACTTTCTTTCCCCCGATTCTTGCAATCACCATCGGCTCCTGGGGGTTTATTGAGATAGAGCCATGGTCCCGTCAGTCTTCAAGATTTAAGACTTGAGGGCTGTGTTTTCTCAGTCTCTTTGGACATTCATTTTTCCAGTGGCCCTCCTCTTTGCAATATGCACATTGATTCTTTTTTAAAGGGGCTCTGGGTTTTTCTCTTCCTCCAAGCCTCCTGAATAATCTCAGCAACCTTGAAAAGATTGCTTGGCTAGCGCCCAGCCACTTTTAACCCTGATAACAGAAGTCAACAGAAGCCAGTGAAAATTGCCATTCCTTCCCCAGTATTAGCATCTCAATTGCAACTGGTTGAGAGGAAAGTGTTCTCAATCTGATCCTTATTTTCTTCCAAAGATCCCCATCCCAGTCCCAGAACAGACTTTCTTCCCTCCAACTTAATTCTTTCCCTCTCCTCAGAAGTAAACAGCGTGTTCAACAATTGCTGGCAATCTTTCCAGGTGGGTCTGTGTGTTTGTAAAGTAGACTCTACCAAACTAATTAGAGCTTGGGGTTTCTCTGAGAACGGGGGATTCCAGATAAAATTAACATGTCCACTGAAGGGCGTGACTGAAATTGGCTGTCAAGCACAGAGAAGTCTCTGGGAACAGGGAGGGAACAGTCCTGCTGAAGGAGAAAGACAGGTCGGCCCCTTTCAGGGCACGCCTGCCCTTGTTATCATTGTCCAGGGGCTGTGGCCAGTCAGATGACCTCCTGGAGGAGTCCAGATGGCTGAAGGGAACATATACTAAGAAAGGCCCCCCCATGTCACAGACAGGGGGGCTTCTCTCAGGGGGGAATGGGAGCCCCCGGCTGATTACATTCTGATCCACTCCGCAAGTGTGGGGGTGAAAGAACAGTGGGGAGACCCTGGGCGGGCTTCCCTGAACCCGTTAAGCGAGCAGAGGGGGTCCGGTGGCAGCCACCTGTGAAGTAGCAGCAGCAGCTGCGGGGGCCCCACCGTGGCTCTGTGGTGGCTGCTCCTTGGGAGGCGAGCGCCCGCCCCACCCCACCAGCCAGTGGCCTGGGGTTTAGATGGGAGGTGGTCCCATATGGGTGCTCAGTCTCAGGCCTGCAGGCCGAACAGCCGAGCGCCGGTGACTGAATCAAGTTTGGCTCCGGCTGAGGCGGTGCTGGCATATGTCGCGCTGTCGCTGCGCGGGTGGGTGAGGAGCCCTTTTGAAAGCTAGGTCCATTCCCCATTTTCAAATACAAGTACAGAAGACAAAGACAGACAGGAACATAGAACAAAAAACAGGCACTGAGACAATAATCCTAACCCCACTGATGACCGTTCCGACGTCTCGGAAGGTCTTGAGTGAATGGTCTTAGTCACCTCTGACACTCTTTCAACCCACCAGAACACAGAAGTCTAGACTTAACAGAAATTCACTTACCTCGGGGGTCCCAAACGCCTCAATTCGTGCCAGTTGGGATGGCAGGTGTCTCAGGGCGCTATTCCACCCACGCGATGCCGGAGCCCTGGAACGTCTCAGGTGGCGCCTCTCCTCGGGGATGGAGTGGGGTGGTCCAGCCCCCGGAGAGGCAGTCAGATCCCCAATGTCTCTCACCCAGCTCCGGAGAGTCTGGGGACCTCGCTGGGGCTTCCAAATGTTACAAAGTGACCAGCAAGATCAAAGAGACATGCCAGAATTTTAAGAGGAGATTTATTCCCGCCGGCGACTGTATGGGGTTTCACCCAAATCATACAGTAATTTGTGAAAGCAATTTAGGGTTTATATAGACACACAGAGAGGCGCAGGGAACAAAAGCAGTTGATAATCTGCAACTATGGTTGTCACAGGTTTCCATAGTAAGGTGTTTGACATTTTCTGTTATCTAAAATTCTCATTCTGCATGTCGGAGTCATCCAGGGAGACTCCAGGAACGGAACGGCTCACCCTCGAGCCCCCGGGTGTGCCCGGGTTTTGTGCACAAACTGGACCATGCAGTTATCTCAACACTGATTGCCTAAGTGAACTTTCTTATTTTGGGGGCCTCAAGGCTGGCTTGTGAGCTTTGAGTGACTCAGTACGTAAAAGTCTTTACTTTCTTCCAATTTCCTGTTTCACTGTAAGGAAATAGCACTCAGATATACTGAAGATAATTTTTTCCTGTGTCTTGTCTTAGCTTTATGTACAGTGCTTTTGTTATACCGAATTACTGAATTTTTATGTAGTGAAGCTGTCCATTTTCCTTCCTTTGGTTTTGTGTCTTTCATAGCAGAGTTCTCCCCCATCAACATTTTCTTTTCTGCTGCAGATTCTGGGTTCACACTTTGTGGGTTCCAGTCCTAACTCTCTGTCTTTTACTATCTCCATCCCTGCTCTCTCACTAGCCAAACAGAGATAGCGATAATACCTGCTCAATAAAGCTCTTAGCACCTGGCCTTCAGTAAGTCGTCAGCATTGTAGATATAATTAATGCTCTGTTCCTCAAATAAGTTTATAGTTTACAAAAATAATTGTTTAGGTGTGCCCTGGTGGAGTCGCAGATAGGTCCGCTGCCTCTGGCCAAGCACAGTCCACATGCATCCCAAGAACTAGGGTTCGTGTCCCGGGACCAGAGTGAACCAAGCTGTACAACTGAAATAAAAATAAGTAAAACGTTCTTCCTCCTCTTTCTTTCTTCCTGCCTGCCTGCCTGCTTGACTTCATTCCTGCCTACACCTTTTCTTTAAAAAAAGTTAACCATACAGTTATTCATAGGGACAAAGGCTTAAGGCTTCAGCAAGTCTTTTGGGGAGACACAATTCAACCCACAGCAGGGGTCCCTGTAAAATTTTAAACATGCAGCAAGTTATCCCAGCTATAGCCTTTCCCTTCTAGTTTGAAATTTGTGATGATATTCATGAATTAAAAACACATATGATTCTCAGATCAATGTTCTAAATGACCTATTTTTTCTATTTTTTTTTAACTTTCTCTTTTCATTTATTAGGTATCTCCATTTGTTTTTTATTTTCTGTATATTTTAACTACATTCTTTACAGTATTGGCACAATACTACGTTTTACTTCTTATAGATCTATAAGGTGTGGGAAATCAAGTCCCTTCTCTTTTTCAAAATGATCTTAATCATTCTTCCCTGTGTTTTCTTCCCAACAAGCTTGAGCATCAGTTTATTTAGTTCTCTAAGTATCTCCTATGGCAGGACTTCTAGAGTAAACATGGCCCATGGCCACATGCTTCTATGTCTCTGCTTCCTGACATTCTACAAATACGAAGGTGACATCACAGACAAGAATCATGAGCACGTCTGGATGGGATGAAACTGAGGCGTCAACAGCCGACTGGAAGGGTTAGGGCATTGTTGACAGTGCAGAGAAGTAGTCACTGATGTGGCAGAGACTAGGAGGGCACAGTGCTGCAGCCTCACTGCCGGAAGAGGAAACCGTAAGATGTGACAGTGTCTCCTGGGAGGCGGGCTGGCAGACAGAAGTCTCGGAAGTTGAAGGAAGCACAGTTAGTGGAGCTGAACCTGGAGGTGGGCTTCCTGCTCCACTCAAGACACCACAGAAGTAAGCGGAGAAGTGCGGATCTGAGGAAAGAGTGGGAGGGAGTCAAGGGGGCCAGAGTGACGCTGACTGGATGTGGGAGGAAAGGCAGCTCAGAGCAAGAAGGACTCAGGAGAGGGTCTGTGGACTGTGTTTCCACCACAGGGCGCTGGATGCAGTGTAAGCCCTGTCAGACTTACAAGAGAGAGAAGCATGGCTCCCAAGGACACCCCAGAATGAGGGGGAGAAATGCCAAGGAAGACCAGAGCCTGGCTGAAATGAGGAGCAGGAACAGCTGGAGCAAACCTGTGTGCCTTTAAGAGTTTCTCCTCTCCCCATATGCTTAGCACCTGCAAGTTATAAGTCAGGGTAGATACACAGTCCTCAAAAATAAGTGCTCAGGAATCTGCCCCACTCCCAATAAGAGGGACCCTGAGGTCAGCAAATACAGAGCAAGCCCAGGCCACTCCACTCTCTTCTGAGCCCAAGAGGAGCAGCTTACACTGAGGCCCTGGTGTCCGTCTCTCCTCCAGCAAGAATTCACACCAGGACAGCTAGTACTCCCTTGGGGGAAAGGGAGCGGCCAGGCAAACGTTACCAGACATCCAAAAAAGCACCTGCACTGTAAAAAAAAAGACAAAAGACTGTCCAGCTAATACAAGATAAATTAGAACTAATGGAACAAACATATTAATAATTAAAAATAAGCATAATGAATTTGCAAGGATGACGGTAAGATGAAGCAAGAAAATGCAATCAAATAGAATCACCAGGTGTGATGTCCTTTTTCTAAAGGAAAGGTGCAGGCAGGAATGAAGGCAAGCAGAGACAGGGAGGGAGAGAGAAGAGAAGAAACACTTTATTTTTATTTAGTTGTTCATCTTTATTGTTTTCCCCAACCCTGGGATGTATGTAGACTGCTCTGTTGGTCAGAAGTGGATGACCAAACCGCTACTCCACCAGGTGCCTCTGAATATAAAATTTTTAATCATTGAAATAAAATAATTAAATAAATGCCATCAATAATAAAAATGGATTTCACTGGAATTAGACACAAGTGAGCTGGATGCTCAGCTTGCTGGGTTCTCCCAGAAGGCACTGGGAGCCCCCTCTGTGGCAACAGTGGCGAAGGTGCAGGCAGTGAAAGCCATGACCCAGGTTGGGGACCCAGGGCCAGGGGTGGAAGGAAAAAAAGCAAGAAAGCACTGGAAGAAATAAAGACTTGGAAAATATTCCAAAATTAGAAGCTCTAGAGGGTAAAAATACAGGGGTCGTTATCTGTATACTAAGAAGTCATGGAGAAAAGAAATGAAAAAAGGAAAGTATTGAAGAAAATGATGAAGAATTTTTCAGGGTTAAAGATGAAAGAGCTCAGACTGAGAGAGCTGGTGGAGTAGAGTTCCTAACAAGGTAAACACACTAAGCCCCAAACTATACACATTATGTCAAAGGAAATGTAAAAAACATAAAGACAATAACAAAACCCTAAATGCTGCTGAAGAAAAAGAGATGCTCACCTGTGAAGGAATGAGAGTCTGATGACATCCAACTTCTGTTTCCTAGCTACAATGGGGAACAACAACAACAAAAAAGACAGGTATACAATGCTTTCAAATTTTTGAAAAAAAAAAAAAACCCACATGTATTTATTATAGAAAGAACAAGTAGGAATAAAAGGAAATGCCTTTAACATAATAAAAGATCTGTACCCGAAATCTACAGCAAACATAAGCAACGGAGAAGATCAGAAATTAGAAAGACTGCTTGCTATCACCATTTTTGCATATCCTGACTAATGATACACAAAGCAAAGTAATAATAATAACAGCCAGAAAAATAAGAGGCTGTAAGAATTGAATGGGAAGTGATTAGACTTCTACTACCTGTAAATTATATGTTCATCAATGAGGCATGCCAATAGATCCAAAAACAAACTTTAAGATCTAATTAAGAGTTGAGTCAGAAGTCTGAATGCAAGGTCAATTCACAAAAGTCGGGAGCATTTCTGCAGATCTGCAATAACCATATGGAAAATAAGATTTTTTACAATGACAACAAAATTGATAATATAGCTAGTAAGTAAGCCAATAAAGAAAGCACATGCTTCTAAGGATATATTTTAAGTGCTACTGGTTATTTAAACCTTGTTTAAAAGATAAAAGGAGATGAGTCAATGCAGGAATCTACTTTTTCCAAAATTAAATCTATAAAATCAATGCAAACCAATTAAAACGCCAGCTGAAGTTTTGAGGAAGTGGATAAATAGTTCTACAATTTTGTTTTGAAAATAAGAATGCCAACTATTTAATTTAAATATACAGTACACTACATCACTAGTCATTAGGGCAGAGCACATCTAAACCACAATAAAATGCCACTGCCACTTCATACCCACCAGGATATCTCTCTCTCTCTCTCTCTCTCTCTCTCTCTCTCTCTCTCTCTCTCTCTCTCTCTCTCTCTCACACACACACACACACACACACACACACACACACACACACACACACACACACACAAACTGGAAAAGAGTGACAGCAAGAATGTGGAGAAATTTGAATCCTGGACATTGCTGATGGTTATTGAAATTGCTGTGGGAAACATTTTGGCATTTCTTTAAACAGTTAAATATAAATTGTCACATAATTAAAAAATTCTACTCCTAGGTATATACCTGAGAGAGATGAAAGCAGGCACTTTCCCAGATTTCTGCATACCTGTGTTCACAGCAGCATTATGCACAAGAGTCTGAGGGCGGAAACCATCCAAATAACTATCACGGTAAATCACTAAACAAAATGTGATAATAACTGTACAATGTGACTGAAAGACATTTGAGAAAACTCGCATTTTCTGAGAAATATAGCAACATACCATTTTCCTGAATGTGGAAGTTCAATTTTGTGGAGATGTCGATTTTCACCAAGTAAATTTATATAGCATCACTGCTTTCCAAATTTAATTGGTGCTGTTTATGGAGACACACCCATGCACATGAATCTACACATTATACATGCCTTTATTTCTAGGTGTGTGGAGAAAGTAAAGTGGAAAGGAGACTTACTCAATTTATTATCATAATTCCATCTGTGGAAATCCTTTCCTCATCACAGACAGACACCTGTTGAGGCCTGACAGGATGAGTAGAGTCCTGAGGAGAGATATGTGTCTCTCCTCTGGAAAAAGAGGCCTCCTTCTACTGTTCTGAAGATCCCAGAGGGGACAGATCTTTCTCTGGTCCCACAAATATCCTCTGAGTCTACAAGGAGACAGACCTTACTAGCTGCTGTTAGAGTGAAGTGGCAGGACAAGCAAGCTTATTGGAAAGGCAGGAAGTCCTATCCCACAGGTCTAGAGACAGAGGGCCCCTTCACCAACCTGGAGAGCCCCAGCTCCTCTGCAATCCTGGTGAACAGAACTTCTGGGCAAGAGAAGCCCTGTGCTTAGAGGGGCTTCACTGTGCTGATTGGCCCCAGCACCCCCAAAATGAGGAAGAGTGCACACGCTTCACTCTCTCCCAGCACCCTGTCTCCTTCTTGCTCTTCTTGAACTTTCCCTTCTGTGTCTTTCCCATACTCACTCAACAATTATTTTTCTATAACAAATAGAGATTCCGATGACAAATATATATTCCTAGGTTAGGCATCCATGTTCTGATGAGAACAGGCAGTTAGGCATCAACCCAAAGAACTGGAGATGTCACAAGCTTCTCCCATCTTCTTTCAGAGGAGTTGTGTCTTAAGAGAATGAAGAGAGAAGGCCAAAGTCTATCACTTCTTCAGTAGAGAAATAGCAGATATCGCTACTTATTGGGAAAGAGAAAATACATTGGTCAACAAAACTTCTTCAATATTCCACAAGTCAACAGTAGTTATCATTGCAGCTCAAAAAAAGAAAAGAAAAATTTCCAATGGACATTTTCTCCTTGAACTTATGTAGAGCAGCAATTTTCATTGCAGATATGCCAGAAACTTTATCAGGTATAAGAAACAAATATGAGAACTTCTAATTCCTTAGGACTACAGGTTTCTATCAATTTCGTATTTTCTATATAAACTTTCTAACATATATTAATACAAAGGTGCATGTGTAAAATGTACAGATAAATATAGTAGCAAAAACTTGGGTGGATGCAAAAAAATGTTTTACTGATAGGAAAGCATAATGGAAAAGTCTGGAGACTCCCTCACCTTGTAACAGGTGGTCCAGCCTGTTATTCCTAAAACCAGTTTGGGTAGCCAATTTTAACTGGTACATGGGACATCAAGGTCTGTGTCCTCAGACTAAGGTACAGATCAGTTAACTCTGGGTCATTCATCACAGTCTCATAGACAGAAGGAAATTCTATTAGAGCAATGAGAGAAACAATGAGGGAGTGAGAAACAGAGACTGGAGAGTTGGTTTTTCCAGGCCACTGGCTCATTCATGGGCAACAACTCAGGGTCTAAAAATAGAAGAACCATCTGCAATTTGCCTCCAGGAGCTGGGACTTGGAAAAGCCTGAGGACAGGCCTTCACAGTCTGGTGGACGTGCTGACAGAACTGGCCTCCTCAGGTCCCCTGAGCTGAGAATGGCCAGGAGCCCAGCAGAGATGCTTCCAAAGGCAGGGTCCTCATGGAAAAACAAGAGAACCAGGAATAATCTGGGGCCTTAGCTCTTTCACCAAGAGCCTGCTCTTGCTTCTTGGTTCAGAGACCAGCAGCAGTGAGGGGAAAGGAAAGGAGAAAGCTAGAAGAGAACTTCAGAAATAAGAATGGCTTCAGGACCAGATGACTTCTTGACTCATTTTTTGTTTCTGATTCATGTTACCTTATTGCTCTCTAAGCCTAGCACATATTAGGTACTCAAAAATACTACAGCAGAAAAAAAGTTAAGAGTTTCTCCATGCCAAGTCTTGATCGGAGCTGGAGTTCCTTATTCAGGAACCAGATGGAAGGGGGAAAGAAATCTTTTCTTCTTGGAAGTAAAAGGGAAGAAGTGGGTGAGGTGCAAGCAAGCACTCTTGCCCACGTTGAACAAAAGAGGCAGAATTTAAGATGCAAAGAGGAAGATAAACAGGGTTTCTTCTGCTCTTATTCCTTATCTGATTGCCCGTCTCCCAACTCTCCAATTCCTTCATTCTTCTGGATCTGCACTACATTTTATCTTGTCCACTTCCCAAAGGGATATTTTAAATAGATGTTTACATAAACTGCTATTAATTGGTAACCATTTAGATGAACAGTATACCTTTTCTCATCCTCTCCTTCCCTTTATTTACTAAGAGCAGGGATGAAATATCTGTAGTCAAGATGAGCAGTAAATTTACTGATAATTTCCTCTATACCAAATCAAATGCAATGAAGGGAAAAACAAACAAACAAAAAAAATAAGCAGACTCAAAGATGAGCTAAGCATCTCTATTGATAAAAACAGGACACAGACATAGGTGAGCCTGAATGGAGCTGTCAACTTACTGAATACTGGATCCAGGAGCAGGGACTGGAAGCAGGGAGTTCAACTCCAAGTGTTAAAGGAGCTTAAAATACTTTTCACAAAGAAGGGACCTGGGATCAAGAGTCTTTACCACCCTCCTGCCCTCCCAGGTGGAAAAGGGAGGCTAGAAATTATTACAATAAATGCTGTCCAAGGTTCCATTTCTATGTGAGCGGCAGGCCAGAGACATGGGAGGCCAGAGACAGCCTCAGACCAGACTCTGCATCTGTCACAACCCACCAGCACCTGGGCTGACCCCTGGTAGCTTGTTTTAAGATCTCGTTCTGGAAGGGGAGAATGAATTCACTTGGAAGGTGGGAATACAAACCTCTAGTCAAGAAGGAATGGAGAGTGAGAAGATGAAGGGTGAAACATTAAACTTTTTACTGAAAATTTGTACATCTCTTCCTAAATGTATGTACAGTTATCTTAGAGCTTTGTTTTTTGGTATTGTGAATGAGATTTTTTTTCCTAATTACATTTCTGATGGATATATTGTGTAGGATGTCTACCAAGTTTTTATGTTGATTAGGTATCTAGTAATCATGCTAAATTTTTATTAGTTTCACTAGTTTGTAGATTTTCTTGGAAATTTTATAAAGATACTAGATCATCTGGAAACAGAGAAAGCTTCATACGTTTCTTTCTAATCCTTGATCATATATTTCATTCTCTGTGTTACTGCACTGGCTATAGAATCAGTGATAATTGTCCTCGTATTCCTCTTTATAGGAATACAGCTACAATCTCACCATTCCATTTATTGTTTGCTGTGGGTCTTTTAGAAGTACACTTCATCAGATTAAATAAGCTCCTGATCCCTGTCTAATAATAATCTACTCAGAGTATTTTATTAAACTTGAAAGAGCTGCTTTTTCTGTCTATTTGATCAAAGTTTTCCTTTAATCTATTAAAATGAGATATTGTAACATTTTCTCTAAGCAAAATGTAGCTTCAGAATCATCTTTCATAAAGCTAGTTGGGAGATACACATGTGCTGGTTTATTTTTATTCTTTTTTGTATGTTTGCAATATTTCACAATATAAAAAATATTAACAAAAGGAATGGGACTAGCTGCATTTATTTCTAGCTCCATCAGTTATCTTCAGAGTGGACCTCTGACTTCAAAAAATTAATCAGTTCCCATTCACCCTTCTAGTAACAGCACTCCGATTTTCATCTGTGACACAAAACCTTCTCAACACATAAGTCAGTGGGGATTTTTTGTGATTGACTGCTGTCAACCAAGGAGAGGAGCTACAGACTGAAGCCTGACCAGTGAGATCACTGCATTCTCCTGGCTGCAGAGATTGGTTCAGGAATAAATGTGTGAGTAATGGGACTTTTTATTATAACAGTTGAAAGGGAAGACATACACTCTTTTCTGCTGAAAATGAACTTGGATGAATGTGTACATCTTCTGGGAATTATCTCACCACTATTAGGTACCTAATAATGAAGTCAAAATAAAAGACGCAAGAGATAGAAATGGGAACAGGGTCCTGTTCTCTTCTGAGTTCTCCCTTAGATTTTTCAGTCTCATGAGTCAATATATTCATTCCTCTTTTTGCTTAAACCAGTTTTGACTTCATAATTCTCTCAGCCGTAAGCAAGAGACCCATCTGACGCAAACCCCTCATGTCTCTTCATACCAGTGCCTTTTCTGCCTACAAACAAGCTCAGGTCTCCTGATCACATGTACCCTTTTCTCAACTGCCATGTTTTCCAACAAACCCCTCTGTCTTTTCTTCTTTCTTCTGCTGTCACTGTCTCCAGAGAGGTCTCACATGTTTCTACCTCTCACTTCTCCCAGAGCCCTTTAGCACCTTGCTCTTTACAACCTGCCCACCTCCCAAATCATCTCTAGAGCAGTACCTTTCACAGTGTGGCAGGGGTCACTTCAGGACCAGTGTGCTTAAATGCACATTTCTGAGCATTCTAGAGACCAAAGAATTGGAGTCTCTTGAGATAAGATCTAGAAATCTGGAACTTTTAAATGCAATCCAGTGATTCTTATGTACACTGAAGTTTGAGAATGATTGAATTATAAGCTCACTCTGGTGGCTCAGGCACTAAGCTGGTGATGAGGGTGTAGACCACATAAAGCCCAAGGACCTGAGGCCTGGGGGAAACAACTAAAAATAAACAAATGAAAGTACCCTTCCTTCCTTCCTCCCTTCCTTTCCTTCCTCTCTCCTTCCTTCTGTCCTTCCCTCCCTCCTTCCTTCTTTCCTTTCCTTCCTTCCCTTCCCTCCCTCCTTCCTTCCAAAATGTTTCTTTCTCTTCTCCCTTCCTCTCTTAAAAAAGAATCATTGCATTATATAAACTGATTCCCAAAGCTTCATCATTTTCATTTCAGTGATTTATTCAGCTCTCCTGACCCACCTGCAGCACTTGACATTCTCTGGGTGTCGCCGTTCTCTTGGACATTTTTGTCTGTCCAGCAATCCTCATGTATCTCCCCCAACATTTCAACCTGTGCTTTTGTAAGCCTCCTGTGGGAGGTGAACTGGAGCTCTTGAACTAGAAGTGCAACTCTTACGGGGTAGGTCAAAGAATTAAAGCAGAGGTTCTACCTGGTCTGTATCTGCCCAGTTCTAAGATCATAAGCTCAGCCTGCTTGTTCTCCATCTTCCTGCGTGCTAACCTTCCAGGCTGAGTGATGTGAGTTGAATCTGAGCTGCATTTGTTGTAAGAATGACCCAATCACATCACTAAGATTAGAGTCATTCCTCCTGTGCATCTCTCCTTCTAACAGTCCCTCCATGTCCAAGTTTCAGGGTCTCAGTGAACTGGTTATAGCTGGACACTGATACAGTCACCAGACAGAGAGATCCAGAACTGTTTGGGGCTGATTTCAATGTACAATTTTACTATTTGTTATTTTATATTTAGGGTGGCTTCCCTTGATATGAAAGAACTTGAGGTATATTACTCTTAGAAATAAAACATCTCTATCTGAATCAACATGGATGGAATTAGAGGGGATTATGCTAAGTGAAATAAGTCAAAAAATGAAAGATAGATACCAGATGACCTCACTTACAGGTAGAATGTGAACAGACAAAAGAAAGGAACAGATGAAACAAAACCAACCCTTGGACACTTGCAAGAGAACTGAGGTTATCAATAAGGAATGGGATGAGGGGATGCAAGGTGGTGGAGCCCGCTGGACAATGGGGAAGAACACTTGGTGATTTGGTGGAGGGCAGGGTGTGTTGACATATATCTAAGGAATGGGGAGCCTACACACAGGAAGTTATTTTAATGTGTCAAATAATTACTACAATTAAAACATTTTTTAAATGGGAATAAAGCATCTCTAATCCTGGAAAGTTGTCTTTCGATAGAAGACCTTCCTACTGGTAAATAACACCATATACCCTACACTTGCCCTTCCATTCCCAACTCAACAAGTTATACCAGATGTTTCGGGTATTAAATTTCCTCCTGTTAAGAGGAAAACAGCAGCCCACTTCTAAAGACATGAGTTATCACACAGGTACTGAATTTCCAATTCACTTTGATCTGATTCAAACCAATGGCACTATCAGAAGTGAGTCCTGATTTTTTTCACATCCAGAGAAATGGAACTGACTTTGCTGATCTGAATCCAGTTTTCAGAATAGTATCATTTCATCCTACCAATAGAGTGCTAGTGTTATTTCAGAAGCAAGAGAGAGAGACACTACAGGTGACCTTTTCCTGGATTCCATAATAATCCTAAATCTCATGTTATCTCACCATTCCAACAAAGCAGCATTTCACTTCCAATTCTATGGGGTTAATAGTAATTCTGTCAAAGAAAACATGAATGTTGACTTTCTTGTTTTATGTGCTTTTTTTACTGATGATATGGCTCTGTGGCCTGAAAGTAGCTAACTTAATAATATTTGGAAATTTTCATCATCATTCTGAGACTTCTGTTTCTTCATCTTTAAAGATTTAGACTAGATCTCTAAGCGCTAACGTTCTACATGCCTGGATGCCAAGGCCTTAAACAAAGTCCAGTGGAAATAAGTAAAAATAGAGAGTAAGCTCTGATCTTTAGTTGTTAATGAATGTGCTGCTCCCACATGTATCTCAGAGGTGTTCTGTACCCTAAAGAGTGGCCAAGTGAGTGTAACCCTGCCCTGACATAGTTTTATTTTCTATTTTCTTTTTCTCACTGGGGTTTTTGGTCTGGTTATCTTGACCTCTTTGCTCTTTTTTAGAGGTGCAATAAATAACAATATTTAAAATACTGCAGTTTTCCTGTGGGTGGATATAAGCTAAATTGGAAATTAGAAATTTTAAAGTATTACCATTTCAAAAAAAAAAGCACTAAAATTCACTGATCAATACTTCATTTATGCTATATGAATCAAAAATAAAATGAAATGGTAAAAGCAGATGGTAGAAATAGTCTTAGGATTGGGGATATACAAAGAAATTATCTCTGCATTTAAAATTTCTTTCATTTAGAGCTGTCTTCAAACTGGAAACATAAGAGACTAGCTTTGTTGATACGTAAGATTTTCAACTAGACTATTAACTACTGGAATTACGTCACATGAAAGAAAAATGTGCAAATCAATACAGCTGTATTAGCTCAACAGTTCTCATTCTTCAGTCGTCAGAATCTATATCAATGATATGTTACTCCTTAGAAACTAGGTTAACAAAATTCATGTGTTAATGCATTTGAATGTGTTTATATAAACATATGCATATGCATTCTCCATCACTTTACTGACTATCCATATCAACATTCTTGGATACTCTGAAAAACTTAAAGTCTATTAGCAAATTGCTCTAAATTCTCTATACTATTTTCACCCATTATTTTCTTGCTAAAATGGCAAAAATCATTTGGAAATATTCTCAAACAACTTATATTGTAGGGTACACTATTACAAGGAATTTATATTTCCAACATTTTCATACCATATCCCATCGGCTACCAAAATTAATTTCAATCTACATTATATTGAGTTTATCTTAAGAAAAGAATACGAAAGTTAGAAAAAAATATATCCTCCAAAATCCTTTAAACCCCCTACTTTCCTTTTTTAAAATCTAATTTTAAATGAATTCTAGAATGTACTCAGGGATCAGAATATACCATAAGGACAAAAACTCAGCTATCTTAGCCTGCAAAGGCTGTTATAACAAACTACCACAAAAGGGGTGGCTTAAACAAGGGAAATTTATTTATCACCATTCTGGAGGCTAGAAGTCCAAAATCAAGGTCTGACAAAGTTCAGTTTCTGATGAGAGTTAGCTTCCTGGCTTGCAAGTGGTCACCTACCTCCTTTGTCCTCACAAGGTGGAAAAAGAGAGCAAGCTCTCTGGGTCTTTTCTTAAAAGGGCACTAATCCTACCATGAGGGCCAAACCTCATGACCTAAACACAATTGCCTCCCAAAGGTTCATCTCCAAATGCCCTCACAATGGGGATTGGACATATTAATTGGGGGTCAGGGATAAAACCATCAATCTACATCAACTGAACAAAAATATAAATGTTCTCAATAATTATATTTTTGGCAGACATATTGGAATTTTTATTCTGAAACTGTTGTGGTAGAAAACCAACAAATGATTTTGTTGATATCACTGGAAACCAGTATTTTCAGCATGGAAGAAAGGACACATGGATTTAAAGTTTAAGCACTTAAGTAAAAACCTTATTATCCTTAATTCTTTTGCTCTGTGAAACAATGTCGAGATTATACCACAGAGTGGGTTCCTGTGTTCTTGGGGAGAAGATTTACCCCAAGACACTCACCACACATCACAGTTTCACCAGGACTCAGAAGAAGGAAAGCAAACAGAAGTTTTATTGGCAAAGTAGCAAAATGACAATAAGGGTGGAAGATGGGCTAAGTTCTCTCTGCAGAGTAAGTCCAAACCACTCCCCAGAGTAACTCTATAGACAAACTCAGTGTTATATTATTTGACAATTAGTTTCTGAAACAACTTTAGACCTTTGAAAGGCAATAGGATTTTACTCCCTTCAACTTCACCTGGCAGACAGGCAACTCTCAAAACATCACCCATCAGACTTCCAGTGAAAGGAAGGCAAACAAGATCAGACTCATGAAGATGTATCAGTTGCTAGAAAGAACAGAGGAGAATAAAGAGGACCTTGCTACCGCCCATCCCAAAAGTGGGACGACAGTGACAAACTAGAAACATGAGATGAAACATTCTCCTCTCTCGTCTAAGGAAATCCCATGAAGGCTGAGACACTGGAGAGCTTTCTCTAGGAAGTACGCAGTTGTAATAGCTTTGTATCTCACATTCCTCCACACTCCCTCTCATTAGCTGACAGACATATGGGGCAAAGTTTCACTGGCAAAGTAGCAAAGTGAAAATAAGGGTGGAAGGTAGAAGATGGGTAAAGTATACCCCAACAGTAGAGGGTGCTTCGTTCCCAGAGATGCCAACACCAAGTTATAGTTCTTTATAAGATTCTGGCTGAGTTCCATGCCCGTGGGCTAGGGCCATTTTGGGGGCAAGTTTCTCCCTGATTGTCCACAAGGGATTCAAAACCATAGATGTACTATGTAATGATTGGTAGGTTCCCTGACCCTTTAGCTGATTAGTAGGGTCTACTTTCTGTGGGTTTTTTTTTTTTTTTTTTTTCAGTTTTCCTGGTCTTTATCCTTTCCCATTCCCTACTCATGGCTAACTGCTCTATAACAAGAAGAATGAGAAGATAAGCAACCGACTTGGAGAGAAAGTGTGAAAATGATATATCTGATAAATTACCATTATCCAAATACACAAAGAACTTTTAAAATTCCACAGTAAAAACAGACAACTAGATTAAAATATGGGACCAAGACCTTAATAGACAACTCACCAAGTAAGATATACAGACGACAAATTGGCCATGAAAAGACACTCCACATCACGTCATTGGGGAAATAAAACCTAAAACAACATGGAGATACCACTACACACCTATGAGATGAGCCAAAACCCATAACACTGAAACACAAAACACTACCAAGTATGTATAACAACAAGAACTCTCAGTCATTGCTGGTAGGAATGCAAAATGATTCAGCTACTCTGGAAGACAGTTTGGGAGATTCTTATAAAACGAAACACATTCTTACTACACAATTTAGCAGTTAGACTATTTGGTATGTATGGAAAGAAGCTGAATGCTTGAAAATCTGTGTACAGATGTTATAGGAACTTCATTCAGAACTGCCAAATTTAGAAACAATCAAGATCTTCTTCAGAAGTGACTAACAATTGAACTGTGGTATATACACCAGACAATGGAGTATTATTCAGTATTAAAAAGAAATGAGCTAACATGACAAGATGTGGAGAAACTTTAAAAGCATTTAATAAAGTGAAATAAACCAATATAAATGGATTTATATATATAATTTGAACTACATAATACTCTGGAAAACACAAAACTATGGAGAGAGTAAAATCATCAGGGATTGAAGTGAGGAGGAATGAAAGAGCACAGAGACTATTAAAAGGCAATGAAAATGCTCAGCATGGTTCTATTATAATGGCTAAATATCACTACACATTTGTTCAGATTCATAGAACGTACAGCACTAAGAATGAATCCCAAATAAACTATGGACTTTGGGGTAATTATTATACATCAATGTAAATTAACCTATTGCAAAAAATGTACCTACTGGTGCAGGGATATTGATAATGGGAGATATTATGCATGTGTGGAGGCAGAAAGTATATGAGGAACCTCCACTTTCCTTTCAATTTTTCCGTAAAAGTAAAACTGATATAAAAAATAAAGTAGGCCCTGGTAGAGTAGCAATTGGGCACAGTCCACATATATCCCAAGGTCCCAGGTTCATGTCCTGATCCCAGCAGGAACAACCAAATGAGAAACTAAACAAAATAAATAAAATACTTCTTTTTCCTCTATCTTCTCATCTGCCCCTGCTCATCTGCATTCCTGCCTGTACCTTTCCTTCAAAAATAATAATAAAATAAATAAAAAGTGGTAATCTTGAATTTGAATGGAAATATAAGTATGAACTAATGCTATATATGTGTATGTGTGTACATACGGTTTTTTTTTTAATATTTCCTAGGTCTTCTCACTGAAAAGATCTAAACACTATGACTAAGCTATATCAATGAGGCCCCTAGCAGAAGACTATGGCCTTCAAAGTCATCTTCCCACTGAGACAAACCATGTCTCCAAGGACAAATGATTGAGTCTATGTCTTAGGCAGAAAATTTCAAGCTGAATCTAGAACCTCATGTCTTACCATCAAAGACTTCTGGGTTCATGCGAAGAAAACTCAGAAGCCAATTTGAAGAAGCTCCTAGAGGCCAATGATGGAACAATTTGAGCCTCGGTAATAACAGTGATCTAAATACAAAATGTGTTTGAATTCATGAGTTTGCAATGTCACATAAAAAAAAAAAATCTGTTATCTTTGGAGCATACTAAGAAAACTACTGAGCAAATAAAGAAGAGAATCAAGGTCAAGTGTGCGCCTTTTTTAAAAAATGAATGGTCCCAAGAAAAGCAAATCATTGATGAAAGTAAGTTTCTTTTTTAGTTGTCCATCAGCAATTAATGAATAACAAATGACAGAATTAGACTATCACCAGGTGGGCAAATCGAGTGAAAAAATTAATTACAGGGTGAAGGATACAGCTGGACTGTGGGGGCTGAGCTTAATATATTATACACAGATGTGATTTATGACGATGTACTAATTAAGTCTTTATAATGTTGTGATGCAATGTCCTTTCAATAATTTTTTTTTTAAAAAAGAATATCACCATTTTGCAGTCTCCAGTGACAGGAAGGATTCAGCCCATGGTAACGATCCAGTGAGGAATCCACTAGCCACATGTGGCTATCAGCACTGAAGTATGGCAGGTTCTAACTGAGATGTGCTAAAAGGTAATACGCACATTGAATCTCAAAGACTGGAGATAAAATATTTCATCAGTCATGTTTACTGAGTAAGTACTGAAATGATAATATGTAAATATATTGAATTAAATAAAATCTATTTTAAAAATTCATTTTACCTGTCTCTTTTTACTTTTTGTAATGTGACTACTAGAAAAATCTTCATTACATATGTGACTTGCATTGTACTTCCATGAAAAAATACAAATCCAAGTAATAAGTACCAATGACTCCTCACAAAACTCTAAACAGACATCATAGCCCTCCTGATAACAAATATCACCTAGGAGTATTGTTACCTCCAAGCTTGAACCCTGTGAAGATTTTATGTCTAGCTACTAAATGGCAGTAAATAGAGATGGCAGAGGGACAAATTAAATGACACCATGAACAAACAGTCAGCAAAATCCAGAAGACAGGAAGTCATCTTCACAAAACAAAATGACCCTATTTGTACAAAAGATAAATTGAAAGGGAAAAAAGAGGAAGAGTAAACTTAACAATAAAAAGGAATTTATCAACTACCTGCAAGGTATGGAGCTTATCTGAAACTTGATTGAAAAGAACTATAAAAAAAGAATTACATCAGGATACAACAGGACCAGTTTGAACATGAACTGGATATCTGGTTATATTGAGGAGCCACGAATAATTTAGTGGTTGTGTTATTATAGTTACTTTAAAAGATTGCTTATATTTTAAAGTTATATGCAGAAAATATTTGTAAATCTAATGATAAGATCTCTAGAATTTGTTTCAAAATCTAGTGTGCGAGGAAGACAGAGTGGGGATATTATGAAATGAGAATGACTCTAAGTTAATTGTTAGTAAGGCAGGGAGACAGGTACATGGATACTTGTTATACTGTTCTCTATACATCTGTGTATGTCCCACATTTCCCAAATTAAAAAGATAAAAACAATTAAAAACTAGAATTCAGTGTAAGTATAAAGTTAGGCAGTGGGGACTCAGTCATTTTACCATTCTAATGTGAGCAGGGTTAATGATGTGTTGCATTTCCTTCTGGTATTTTTCCTATATATTTTTGTATAGATAGAGCTATATGGCTATATACCTATATAGAGATATAATATATGAATTATACTATTTATACCAACAATCTAATTCTATCCTTCACCATATAATGAACCTCTTCTACTTTTATATACAAAATATATAGGGATATATAAACTATATATATACCGTTTTCAGCTGTCTGGTCTGCTTAATATTCTATTTATTCTATAAACGGATGTATTCAGTAATATGTTCATTGAATAAATATCTACACTTTACATATCCAAGTGATTCTTGTGCACAGAAAAATTAGAAGATAGCTTCTTTAAAAAAAATAACCAGAAAGAAAAAAGAAGTACAGGTGGCTTCACTCATATATGGAATATAAAGAAACTAAACAGACAAACAGACAAATCTCATCAAACTCACAGGAGGTAAGACAGTGACCACCAGGGGGGTAAGAGGGGAAAGGAAGGAAGGCGCTAACAAGGTGTGGTAAAGGGCGCTAGAGCTCTGGTGGCAGGTGAATTTGAAGTGCACAGAGACTGATGTGTGAATATCTTAAAAAGGATCCAGCAATGTAAACAAAAATAATTTAAAAATTAGAAGACAGCTTCAGTGGCTGGAAATGAAAAATTCAAAATGATGTAATTGACTATATTCAACTTTAAATACAATTATTAATTGATCCAGTCCTCTGAGCATAAAATTATGCTCTACTATTCTCCTTGTTCATGAATTTTGCATTAATTAATTAGAGTTTCAACATGTTGGTAAAAATCTTCAGAGAGACCTTGTTTTGCCCATGGACTGCAAATTAACAGGCAACTCTGGTCTCTTATTTGAGCCTCCGGGGACTTCAGCCTTCTAAATAAGACTTAGCATGTGAAATCTTCTCACCTCAGTTCCCAAGTCTTCCTAATGCTATAATGTCCAACCTTCCAACTCACCCCAAATATGTCTGTCCTGAGCGAGTGGTCCTCACTCAAATCTGTGTGCCCCTCAATAATTCCCATAGCCCCTTGCTGTAGGCTAGCCAAGTGACAGAGTTCTGGGCACTAGAGTGTGGGGAGAGTGATGCAGAAGCTGCCTCTAGATCTGGCCCATGGCAAGTCCACGCTAAATATCCTACCCAAGAGCCTGTCAGAAGCACAAAGCAGAAGGTGTTAGTTGGACCCCTGAGTCATCACTTGGAGGGACTGCACTATAGCAAACCTCACCCATCAGCTCAGTCTTCATGTCGATGAGCCAATGAGATTTGAGGGTTGTTAGTTACAGTGACATGATAGCACTAACATAAAATCCAAGCTGGAATCCAGCCCAAGAAGCCAACAAGGCGAGATGCACCTCTTGTCTGTCTATTTTCAGGGTCACTCCAATGCCTTCTGCCAGAAAATAATTTTAAAGTCATGTTGGTGTCTATACTACATGTTAAAACTAGTTTCACAACTGGTAGATTAAAATTTTGCACTATAATAGAGAGGAAAATCATCTTTGAGTTTAGAGAATTGTCAGTGTAATCCAACAAGTAATTATTTGCAAGGGTTGGAGGAAGGGTAGCAGTCTCTCTAGTGTTTAGACACTGCCTGAAACAAAAGGGTTTTTTTTTTAATATAAATGTTGATTATAGACTTCTTGTTAGAATTAATGGCCCTATTTTATATACTTAGTGGATATGATTGTACTAAGTTAGGAATCTTATCTCAAGTGGAATATAAAGCAAAAAGAAACAATTTCTTGAAATAGCAAAGAGTGCCTATTAAGATGCTTTGGAGAGCTGGATATTGAATATTAGGAAAAAACATAATTACCGAGTATTAGAAGTGTGGCATTCTATGCAATGAGAGCACGTGTTTGTGTCTATATCCACGCTGATCTCTATCAACACTAAAATTATGTTGAAGACGATCTATAAATGCTTCAGGACAAATCCAGAGAGTGAGTGGAATGTTCAAATTGCCTAGCTGTTTGTGTAATAATCTGTAAACAAAAAAGAGGATTTTTTTTAACCATTTGTCATTCTTTAAAGAATCTGTAGATTCGGAGGGGCCTCCGGACACAGGGTTCGAATGCACGGTTTGAGTTTTATAGGGTTGTGGAGCCCGGAGTGACAGCAGGGGCATTTTTAGAGGACGAAGCTTTTATTTAGTGAGGGGCAGAGGCCATGGAAGAGAAACTGGAGGTGTCAGTAAGGTCAGTCTCATAGATTCACCAGGATTTAGAGAACACGAAGACTGGGAACAGCGGCAATGGGAATGGAGAACAGAGGAAATAAACTAAATGGGGAAAAGACAGGAAGCAATAATGGGGCAGAGGGGGAAAAAGAGAGAAAAACATTAAAGTCCTAAGCCCAAAAGGAAGGAACTGCAGAAGAGAAAGGAAGATAACGGTGATGATAAGTCGTGTTTATAAAGGCGAGGGTAACAGAGAGGTCCTTCCTGGACGGGAAGCTTTATTTCTACAAGTGGAACCAAAGGAGAGGCAGCTCCTTGGAGCTCAGAATATCCTGCCCTCAGAAGGATGAAATCAAGCTGAAACCATAAATGATAGAACTGTGACTTGCAAAAATACATCCGTTATACAGAACTATGTCTTGCAACAAAGATATGCTAAAGCCAGCCTGCGAGAAGCTTCCTGGAGACAGCGTGGTTCAGGAAAGAGGACAGAACATGGCATCAGATGAATGCGCTTCTGAGTCTGACTGCCGCTGCGAGCAGTGTACTAAACCTCTCTGGGCTTCCGTTTCCTCCTTTATAAAACAGGATGCACAGGTTAGGATAGATGCGCACTACATGTAAGTTTTTTTTAATATTCTTTAAGACTATTTCGCAAACTCATCTCAGATACTATTCCTGGGATCGCAGTGGGAATCAGAGTCGTGCTCCCTCTTCTTTGGCCCGTCTGTGAAACAAGAATACTGTGGCACACATCTGCGGTTTGTGAGTGTTATGTATGCATTGAAATCACCTGTGAAATACTTTTTATAGTACAGATCCTGAGCCCTAACCCAAGAAGGTCTGATTCTGTTTGTGAGCTAGGATCCGTGTTGAGAACCACTCAGGCTCCCATGGAGACTGAACAGGCACAGACACAGTCAAGAAGTTCAGTCCCAGCACACAGCGCTTGTTTAATGAGTGTGCTAGCTGAGACGATGGGATGCTGATGGATGGGGTGAGCAGCGGCGTGGCCTGGGGCCATGGTGAGTGACAGTATGGAGGGTGGGCCGTGCCAGTGGTGGTGCTGAAGGATGATGGTGGGTGATGGAAGGTGATGGAAGCCAGGGTCTTCGCAGTCCCTAATTCGGCAAGAAGATTCATACTTTTTCTAAGTCTCAGGCATGAACAAGTCAAGAATGGGAGGCTCCCAGTGGGAATAATCATTCATTCCTGCTTCCATTAAGGATTTGTCCTGGACAGAATCAAAGGAGAGGCAGCAACCTGGGGCTCAAAATCTCCTACCCTCAGAAGTAAGAAATCACACTGAAACCACAAATAGGACTATGACTTGCAAAAACAGAGCAGCTATACAGAATGTCTTGCCACGCAAACTAACTTCAAAGTGTCTTATAACATCAGCTCAGACAAAACCAGAGGTTCCACAGTAAGGTCATGGAGGAAATGATTTGATAGTAACTCCATAGGAACAAGGTCCAGAGACAAGACCACAGACTATTTCAGCAGTTCGCTTGATCTACCACGAACTTCTACACTATAACCACCTGATCACAAAGACCCACTAACTTGCATACCTTGTACCATTACTGAGACTCTGTCAAGATGATGCCACCCTTTTCCGTCACGCTTAAGAAACCCAGTTTTACACAATCACTAGCTTCCCCGTGGTCTCTGTCAGGGGGCTTCAACTAAGAGGCAGAGCCCCACAGCCCTTTGCTCTTGTTTTATTGAAACAGCCAGCCCAGCATCAACTCACTTCATATGGAAAGTCATTCGCTGAGGAGCCAAGTATCTCAAAGAGGTCAGTGAGTCTCCCTGTCACTCAGAATACAAAATCTGGGCTACTGAGACAATCCTCCAAGTTAAATGCATGTGAGCCTTTTCATATTCATTTTGAAAAGGCATCAGGGTCCAAAGGAAACATCAATAGGTCACCCACCTTTCAACACCCAAAGCTCTCCGGGCAGTGATTGAAGAGAAAAAGGCCGGTGGAATATCAGGGGTGCCATCTGCTTGTCTGCCTGGCCCCAGGTTGAAGGACAGACCATCCCCCTGCTGTAGGCGAGCCTGCAGGTGGTGGCCTGGTGGCACTGGGGAAGGGTTGTTGGTTGTAAGGTGTCCCTGCCCACACACCTTGACAAGGGGGCCCTCCATCCTCTCGGCTCCATCTCCTGTTTTAGATCACCCATGTTCTTCCATCCTCAAACCTCTGCCCCACACTGTTCATCCATAGGTATCAAGGTTCTGATGGTGTGGGGTCAAAGGAAGAATTCCCCACTTCTCTGAGGTCCTTCACAGGCTGGATGAATAAACAAATTAACATTAGGTGCAATTAGGAAGAGAAAAACCTGGATTTAGTGATAACATACATATGGAGAATTTACATGGCAGTAAACTCTGAGGCTGCTGGAGCACACACATTCATATCTAAAGCTATGGCATGAAGATCTCAGGGGAGAGAGGAGGGGGTCTCCACATGGCAAGAGGAATGACTCATCCTTACTCTTACTCTAAAGCTTAAAGATAAATAACTCTCCTTTCCACATTCTTCTAGAGAACAGGGACCAGACCATTTCTGAACTAGGACAAGGGTAGGGGCCCAGATGGAGAGCAGATGGCATCTTTGATTAAGGGAAGGGCTAAAGGTTTAGAAGAATAGGAGCTTCTCATTTGCCTCTGGGGCTGTCCTTCGCTGTCCTTGTCAGAGGAAGGCACATAAAGTAAAACAATTCTAAAAAACTTGCGGTGTTCTGTTTCAGTCTAATCAGTGGTGAAACATGGAAGCAGGAAGACATCAACTCTGCAGGCAAATGGGAACTTCTCACCCTTTCCTTTGGGAGATTTGGCATTATCTTAAGGCAGAAATACTCGAATGGCCAGTCTATATGTATATGTATTTTCTTGTTCAATTTTCTTCCTGCTAGGTTTTAGACACCAGTGAGTTATCCACATGTTCTTACCTAAAGCCTTCTAGGGCTTTCTGATGGGATGGGAACCTGCCTTCCTTCCCGTCCTATGTAAACGTGGGCCAGTTACAGGGCGACCACATCTCCCTGTCTGGGTGGGGGAGTCCGCTTCCGGGTAATTATCAGTGGTCCCCCTTCCACTCTCTCAAAGTGGTTCCCAGTGGGTGATAAACTATTTAGTGATTCACTAATCTATTATTTTTCAAAGGGGAAATAATGATACAGTACATTGTACATTTGATGAGGGACTCTGGGGTCTGGTGGCGAATGGTTAAGGACAGAATTCTTGAATGTTAAAGTGCAATTTTATAAGTTTATTAGAGAAAATGGAGGAGAAGGAAAGTAAAAGTAGGAGACAGAGTCTCCTGGGCAGGGAGGGCTGCACTGCAGGCTGGGAACTGGTTATATTTATACTCTTGGGAGGGGGCAGACCCCTTTCCAATGTCTGTAATTAGCAAGGGAATAGAGGTCACAGGGAAGTTTGAAAGCAGAAGTAGTGGGAAGATTTTCCAGAAAGTTCTCCAGCTCCATGAAGCAGCCTCTAGCATTCTGGTGGTCCCAGCATCTTGTTGTTTGGGGGGAAGCATTAGGGGGATGAAGGGATTACACGGATCTTTCGAGAGGGTTATCAAGACAAGCTTCAGCCTTTAGTGCTCAGGAACAGGCCTGTCAGGTATGGTTCAGGGTATTCCAAGGTCCCCCATGAGTTTTATTGATCTGGAAGTTCTCGGTCTAAAAAGGAGACCTGAAGAATGCTGCTTTAGGTCCCTACATCTCCCTCTGTATTGAGCACTTGCTGTATGATAGACACGGCTCTCTGTGTATGTGCACACACACTCACAGTCTCCATAAAGTTCAATGAAAATCGTTCTTCTCATTCTCCATGTGAGAAAATCAAGACAGGGGAATCAAGATGACACTCTGACTTCGAAACCAGCACTCTTAACCACTGTACGTTACTGCTGCCTGAAATGCAGGATTTTTACTCCAGGAAATCTGGTGGTCAGAGCAAAATGTTGGTGGGGCTGCATTCCCCATGATGCCCCGGATGGCTCAGTGAAGGTCACACCATCCTCCAGCCTCGATGGCGCCAGCTATGCCTTTGCTCCATTCTCTGCCCTTGGTCTTCTCTCCTGTGCTCTGTCTCCAGCCTCACTGTCCCTTCCATAATCAGGACACTTGCCATTGGATTCAGGATCCACCCTAAATCCAGGAGATTGCATCTCCAGATCTTTAACTTATATCTACACAGACTATTTTTCTAAGTTCCCACGTGCAGGTTCCAGAGGTTAGAATACAGTGCATCATCTAGAGGACATCTGTCACCCACTATTCCTCCTGACATAAAGATGATGAGGGTAAGAGGCGGTATTCGCATAATCCGTATAAATCTGAGCCGGTCGGAGAAGTCATCACGTTCTTCCCTGCAGTGTCCTGAATTTCACCTCTAAGAAAACTTTCCAAGTGACCACCAGAACCCCCAGAACTTAACAAAACCCAGGATGTTGAAGGGAAACAATGTATTTCCTCATCCTAAAAGCCCTGCTCCCCTTCTATCTGCCTGAGCATCCCCCCCAAAACCAGGTGTCACTCTGAGCCTTTCTATAAGCTACCCTCTCACCCACCCCTACTCACAACCACATAGCAATACCGTCCGCTTTCTGCTTAAACTTTATTGATTAGTAGTCTGACCTCAGGTTGTTCATGTCACCTCTCTAGGTCTCTGTTTCCTCCTCAGTATGGAGAAGAAGAATTAAAAATTGACCTTGAAGCTCCCTACATTCCAGACTTTAACTTGGACAGTCTGGAAACAACCACCTCTGTAAAAGACCTCCATTTGGTCCTCATTTTCCTGCTCAGGAACTATCTCATCTTCTTCTCTCAGCCAAGCCTAGGTTGTCCAGTTCTCCTGCCCTAAACAGTCTCTTTACTCATTTCCACCAAAAGTCCTAGCTGCCTCTTACACAGCTTGACCCCACATGTCTTGTTCCCAGTCCCAGAAGTCTTCCCTCACCCCCGAAAGAGTGAGAGCCAACCTCTTCACTCCTTTATTCAGCTCATTTCCTCACCAATCATTAGCCTTATTATTTTTAAATGAAGATACACAGAATATTCCAGCATTCTTAGCAACGCACCACAAAAGCTTGACCCCAAATACTACCATTGGAAATTCATCACATGCCATTCTCAGTCCAAAAGTGAGTAGGAAGAGAAAGAACTTGCTATAGGGTTCTCTGACTTCTCTGTGAGAGCTGACAGATGGTTTCTCACCAAACATAAATACCAGGCACGTTGATAAAAACTGTGCACATGCCAAATCAAAAAAGACAGAGATGAAGAGCACATTGAAAACGGTCCCCACGATAGCTTCTGTTTTGCATTGAGACACCGACTGTGTGCTCACCAGTCTCGTCATGTCATAACAAAATCTATATTTAATCTGAAAAAAAAAAAAAGGCAGACAAACCTGTACATGTTGGATATTTTTTCTACCAGACAATAAGTTCAAATATTATTCATTTCAAAGCCAAGCACATGGTAACCCTGCTGCCTGTGGGGACCTGAGGCCAAAACACAGTTTAACATGCTGAAGACTAAGTCCAGGGGCAAGGCCAGCATGACGGATTTTGAGGGATCAATTATTTCAAATAACTGTCATCACCCCATGTCTACCTTTCCTACCTCCCCCAAGAGTTGGCTTTGAAACTTCCACAGTGGCCTGTCATTTTACTCTTCCCCAGAATGTCAGCACTGTTTAATTTTCCAAACCTGATCAGAGAACAGCAGCTTCACTCCCACCCCAGCAGAGGGGCTGCGAGCTCACAGAACCAGCCCAGAATCATCTTCCCAGCCCACCCCATCCCTGCTCAGAAGCCAGAAGGTAACCTTAAGGAAGCCACAGGGCTATTCTTCCCAAGAGCTTACACCAAAAATCAAAAGGTTTCATCAGCTAGTAGGATGCAGAGAAATATCAAATAAGGGGGAAAAATAATCAAGTGAGTTTGCTCTGCTACACATCAGCCCGGAGGAGACTCCGTGAGCCATTATTCTGAAACCCAGAAGCAATGCCTTCCCCAGGGGGAATTTTTGCTTTCAAAAATCTGGAGGGGCTCAACAAAAACCCTCCATTTCAGAGCTGCCTGAAAAGGCAGGTGTTCCCTCCAGTGTACAGTGGCTTTGTATGTGAGGAGTGATTGAAGGGACCAGTGGCAAAGAGGATAAATCTAAGAACCATCCTACTAAGTATGGATGCTAGCAGTCACCACCTCTCAAAAGCGCAGACAGCTCCATCCATGCGTCCATCCATCCATCCATCCATCTATCTATCCATTCATTCATTTGGCACCTAATATGTCAGGAGTCACAGAAATCCCAATGAGAACTGTTTTAACAGGGAAATAAGCAAGCAAGTGATCATCAGTCATCTGAAGGGTTTTCTCTGAGACAGGCAAGCTGAGGTGCCAGGTGTGCACAGAGAAGGAGGAAGACAGTGTCCAAGGCAGGAGGGATTTCCCGGAGGAAGCCATGTGCGACTGCGAACAGAGGGAGGAGGAGCCAGCCAGGAGGAGGGGCAGGAACAGATCTTCCACACAGCTCTTCCCCAGGCCTGGATATGGCAAAGAGCGTCGCCTTGTCTAAGACCCTGAGTGAAGTTCAGTTTAGTTGAAGCAAAAGGGAAGGGGTGAGAGATGAGACTGGGGGAGGCGGCAGCTGTGTTGGGGTCTCCAAGGCCTTTATGGTGTGTGGACATCTTCCTAAAGGTATGTGGATCATCTTATGCAGGGAGTAAGGAACACACAGAGATGGGAAGCAGGTAAAATAATCAGGTCTGCAATTTAGGATCATTTCTTTTAGAAGCAGCACCTTGACTTGGGGTTCTTTGTTATCTTTGACACACTCAGCTAGGGTATCGTGGCAACGGGTAAAAAGCAAAGCTTTAAAAAACAGCAGGAAAAAGGAGGAGATGGGAGGAGCCCCTTTTAATATCAGTCTGTCATTATGAGAAGCCAGTTCAAGTCTGCCTGGTCCAAGGCTCCCTAGAACCTGCATCTGCAGGGAATGCCCTCCCCTTCTCCAGTGCCCAAAGGAGGGCAGGCCCCAGCCTGGCCCAGACCGAGGGGCCGAAGCTGCACTCAGAGAGCTCCTCGTCGCTGCTCCAGGGCTGAACCTATGTAAGACTCACTGTTTTGCACCCCTCAGCTACCAGCCAGGATTTATAGATGGCAAGATGACTCCACTGGTCCACCGCCATTGAGACAGACAGGAAAGTGTGCTGGACTTTACCTTCTTGTCCCCAGTGCATGTCCAGCGATGACTGACCCATTCCCTAATTTTAAGTCCTACCACCTTATTATAATTAAACTACACAATTTCAGTTTAGCATGCTGGCCCCAAGGAATGACTGCAGGACCCAGTATTCTAAAGATTTATGAACAACTGAATTATGCATCTCCTCCAGATAGAAAACAAAAGAGAAGGAACAGTGTAAAACACATGCATTTTGAGAGCCCCAGTGATTTTCTGGACCTACCAAGGAGACAGAATATTGCTGGAGATGAATTGCTGGTCACCAATTGATTAACACTTTTGATCTAATCTGCCTACTAACTTCAAAACCCCTGAATCCAGATGCAGGACACACAGCAAAGTGAGGTCCTCTCCTCCATACTAATGCTTGTAAATAATTAAGCTATCTCTCTCTTTCTCTTTCTTCTTTATCTGATCTCTGCGATACAGCCTTGTCTGATGAATGGTTCAGACTCTGTGCAATTTCTATTTGCTCAGCAGTCCAAGAACCAAAGAGGCTACCAATCCCTCGGGGTAGGCAGCACCATCACCCCAATTCCAGGAGACCAGTCCACCTCTTCTGCCCTCAGTGAGCACCTGGCCAGAGTGAGGTTGCCAGGGTGGCTCTAGGATATCCCTGGGGAGCAAGTGGCCCAAAGACGGCGTTTGACACCTTCCCTGAGGGTCTGCCTGCTGCCTGCTTTGCTACGTGGGAAAGGCAAAATCCCACCCTGAGTCTAGACGGGTTTCTATCCAGGGTCTGAGACTATGATCCACAGTCGAGATGCAGCTCCAGTTCAGAGAAGAGCAAGGCCTTCCAGGCAAGCTCTGGCAGCTTCTATGGGATTTCCATTCTCACAACGCAAATCTGGAATTGGGGTTCAGGGATCATTTTGTCTAAGGGAGAGAAGGAAAGATTTAGAAGTGCATATAATAGTAAGAGAAGAATAAAGAGGTAACTAAACTCTTCAAATGAATCTTTTACTTAGAAATGATCTATACCTGTCAAGAGGAAGCAGGAAGCAAAGAAAGACTGTTGACTCCATCAGGGGAATAGCATTGTCTTGTGAATTTCAGAACACCTGCAGGATGCATGGCTCGAAGAGTTGCTTTGCTTTAGGCAAATAAAGATGTTACATATGGCTCCTTCGACGCATGTATAGATGTAATGATGCTCACATTGGAACATTCAGTAAATAAATGACTGAAAGGTCTTCATCATCTGGTGTAGGAGACAGACCTCATGCAGTGAGGTGCATGCCATGGAAGGGGTGTCTGTCTAGGTGTAGAGCAGCGAATAGCATAAAAGGAGGCTGTTCATTGTGGGAGGAAGGGCAGGTGGGGAGGTGCATTAGAGGTGACCTATGAGACAGGGCTTAAAGAATGAGGACGGGTGCATGGGTGAAAAAGAGTAGAGCAACCAAAGACATACAGACATCTAACCAGCACATGAGAAGATAGTCCTCATCTCTTGCTATCAGGGAAATGTAAGTCAAAACAATGATGAGATACCACCTCACACCTGTGAGAAAGGCTATTATGCAAAAGTTTAGAAACAACATGTGTTAGCTAGGGAACCCTTTTACACTATTGGTGAGAGTGTAAATTGGTGCAACCATTATGTACAACAGTATGGAATTTCCTCAAGAAGTTGAGGAAAAATTCCGTATGATCCCATTATCCACTTGCGTATTTACCCCCAAAACAAAATGCAAAAACACTATGTCAAAGAAATTCATGCATCCCCATGTTTATTACAACATTTTTACATGGAAACAACCTAAGTTGTCCATTCATGGATAGATGAATAAAGAAGATGGTAGTGTATAAATACACACACACACACACACACACACACAATGGAATAACACTAAGCTTTAAAAAAATATGAGATGAGATCCTGTCACTTGAGACAACGTGGATGCATCTAGAGGGGGTGATGCCAAGCAAAAGAAGTCAGAAGGAGAAAGGCAAATACTAGATAATCTCATTCATATGTGGAATATAAAGTAATAAAGCAAATGAAGAGACAAAACAAAAAGGAACCCTTGTTGATTGACAACAGAACCGAGGCCACCAGAGGGAAGGGGGTGTGAGGAGGGACAGTAAAGGAGGTTGGGGCATCCCAGGGACAGGGGTGGAGGAATATGGTAATGGGCGTGGTGTGCTTCATATCTGTTGAAGAATGAACCTGCACATCTAAACTTACATTATTTTATAAATCAAGAGGACTTCAATTAAAGAAAACAGCATCTAACATTATAGAAAGTCCCGGTTAAGACAGAGCAACCTGTACTTCAAGAAGGACAAGTTGTTCAGTATGGCTGAAAGGTCCATGACAGGGATTCTCCATCTTCATGGCCTGGATGGGATCTGGCTCTTTGACTCTCTGTTTCAGAACTCTGACCTCATCTGTGTGACAGTTTCTGGGGCTCTCTTTTAAGATAAGAAGCATCTTTGCAGCAGACCTCAGTAAACTGGCCCTCCTGCTCGCTCTACTGGAGTCGCAGCTCTTCCAGAACAACCCTGAGGGCAGGACTGATTACTTTGGTCTGAGCTCCTGAAGAAAGGGGATGAACTTCTTCTTGGGCCTGTTAAACCCAAACTTGGAGCTGAGGATGGAAGCAGCTTTCTCAGAAGCACATGGGCTGTGTGGATGTTACAGGTAAGCCTCCAGAATTCAAGAAGACTGGCAGCCAGGTACTCAAAGGTAGAGAACCAGCACTTCATTGCAAGAACCGGTACTGGCCCAGGGGTGTTGTTACAAAGCTGAGCCATGGGAGGTCTAGGGGAGCAACTTTTATACTCTGAGGTAATGATTCATCTCTGGCTACCTGTGGTTTCTACTGGTAACTCTTATCAGTTACATACAGCTGTAGGGAAATGATGCTTGTTTGTCCTTGGTCGCAATACCAGGACAGAGCTGCAATCTCTGTAGAACAGGACATAGCTACAGCCTCGATCCGACTGTGGAAAATTCCTGGCAGACTAACGTTTTACACTGGGGTCAAGGAAAAAGTCTTCTACCACATGGACAAGGGTTGGAGACCAGAACAAAACATAATTACCAAGTGAAAGGGAAATGGGAGGCGACTAAGTCATCCACTAGAAGAACTTCTAAATACAGGTTGGCTTTCTATTTAGACCTAACAGAGTAGAAAACAAAAATACTGCCAACCCAGAGATGTATTTCATATTAGTAAGGCTGTTTTAATTTGAAAGCAACTGCTGTAACAGATAAACCCTGGTATCTCAATACAATACAATAAAAGCTTTTCTTGCTCAAGCCCTCAATAGTAGCAAAAGGAGAATGATAGATGCGGTCTGCTCTAGAGATAAGTGGGGTCCTGCCTTCATCAAAGTGACTTTGATGAGAACCTGAGACATCAACACTCACCCAACAGATGACAGAAGAGAAAATGGAAGGTGAAAGGGAAGTTTCATGAGCCAAGAAGTAGGGTAGCTAACTTCCACCCACCATGTCATAACTGCAGGAAAGTGTGGAAAAGATGCCCGACTATGTGCTCAGAGGGAGGGAGGGAGGGATGCGTGAACCGTGGCCTGTTTCTTAGCACCATCTGATCCTTTCCTGCTGCCACTTAACTTCATCCCCCTAGCTCCCTCCATCCCACTTGAATTGCCAGAGAAGAAAAAAAGAATCTTAGGGAGGATTGAACTCTGGAGAATAATAAAATTGAAGCTGTGAGCCAAGCAGAAAATGCAGGAATGAAGAAGACTGAACTCAGAGAATCAAGGACAAAAAACAGGAGCATGGAGACAGAGTGCTAAGAAGGGAAACTAGAATATTTAACCTGTCTTCCCACCTCATCCGATGGTGCTGAGGATAGAATGAGCTGGGATAAGTGAAAATGTTTTCAAAATGACAAGTGGCTGCAGCCATGGAAGAGATGACTTGGATCATCTGTTTGCCTCTGGCCCCAATCCAGAGCCCAGGCTGCCTGTGATGCTTCCAGCCCCTAGAATTGCAAAGTCCCACCACACTCCCTTTCTGCACTCCCAGCAGATGGAGGGCATCAAAGGGTGAACAGCTACCCCTAGAACCTAAAAAGTGCCCACATAATTGCAGAATCTCAGCGTTTCCAACGTCAAGAGATGAGTCTAAACCCCCAGGAGGCATCCCCAGGGCACAATGTCTCTGGACCCTCCAAGGGCATAAGCAGCCCTAGTTCACAATGGGCTGGACCAGCTGCACTTGCACTTGAAAGAAAAGAGAGAATAAATACAAAAAGTCTTTTGTACAAGAGGGCGGGGTGGGAGGGTAAAAGGAGTGTTTCAGAAAGCTTTTCTAAATGTAATTATATGTCATTTTCTAATTGTACTTCATAATTGTGTAATTATCCCCAAGTATTTTCTTTAAGTAATAGAACTCACAATTACATACTAATTGGAATGGGTAATCTTGTCATTAGACTATGTAAATATATAATAGTGTGAAAATAAGATAATTAAAATTCCAGGGATGACTCTGGCATCAAAATGTGTGACATTTCCTGCTTCTGTCCTTGGAGTTTTCTGCTCTCATGGACCTTGACATTTCACCTGGACAGGGACGATAAGCCCCAAGGTGTGGGAAACTTGTAATGAGACAGCACATATACCAACGAACACAGCCATCAGGCATGGGGCTTACCTGTCTCCTTCTTTACGTTCCTACCCAAAATTCCTCCCGGGGATTTCCCAGGTTCTCCTTCACCATGCAGAAAAAGCTCCAGAGTTTCAGAATGACTGAGTGTAGGTTGACACCTCTCTCCGCCATCTGAATGCAAAGCTCACAAAGGGCAGGTTGGCCAAGATGCCAAATCCGAGTCATGCACAAAAGGAAAAGTAAATATCCCCTTGAATTTGTCAGGGTTCTCCAGAGAAACAGAACCAATAACATCTGTCTACATATACATGAGATTTATTACAGGAGTCAGCTCATGGAGTTGCAGAAACCAAGATGTTCCAAGAGCTGCTATCTGCAAGCTGGAGAACCAGGACAGCTAGTCCTAGTGCAACTCAGGTATAGTTCAGGCCACATCTGAAGGCCTGCAGATCAGGGGCCTGTTGATGTCAGCCCTACTCTGAAACCAAAAGCCCGAGACCCAGGAGCAAAGATGTCCAAAGGCAGGAGAAGATGAATGTCTCAGCTCAAGCAGAGAGAGTGAATTCGTCCTTCCTCCACCTTTTTGTTCTATTCAGGTCTCCAGGGGATCGAATGATGCCCACCCACATTGATAGGCAAATCTTTACTCAGTCCACTGACTCAAATGCTAATCTCTTCCAGACGCACCCTCACAGACACACTACAATTAATGCCTTAGCAGCTATCTGGGCATCCCTTAGGTCAATCAAGTTGATACATAAAATTTATCCATCACATTCCCACTACTACCAAATCACTGTGATCCACAGGACCCACCATAGATCAATAACAGAGGCTTCCTTTATGGGTAGAAGTTGCCCCTCTTAGGAGCACCCACTTCAGAATCACTCTGTGAGACACTGCAGCTACCTGAATGGTTTCAGTGGTGGCCACAGCTACCAGCTTCCTGCCTTGGGTTAAATCCCAGGGAAAGGAACAGACCTGACCAACCTGAGGCACACTCCTGGTCTTCTCCCTTCAGGGCAACAGGTGTCCTTATGGAGTAAACTCGAGTTGCCAAGGCAGCTGGTTGAGGAGGGCCATGTGTCCAGGCATGGGCACTGGTGGGGAGGGGCAGCAGTAAGGAGAGACTTCCTGGAGGAAGAGAGATCTCGACTCAAGTCTGAAGGATGAGTGGAAGATGGAGCTGGTAGGGGAGTCAGAGTAGAGAGTGTGAGGAGGGGCAAACAACGTGCCACAGCTGTGAGGCAAGGGTGTGGCCATTTCAACAGGGTGCAAACAATGAAGACAGAGAAAGCTGGAGGGTCGCAGGGGCTGGGATAAAGAGCCTGTAGCTTCATTGAAGTTTGGCTCTCCTGAACTACTTTTGACTAATGTGGAAAAATGAAAAGATGGGCAGACCGATGGACTGATGAGGTGACGATGAATGATGAGGTGACGATGAATGCCAAGTTCTTGGCTGTCTCAGCAGGACCTGAAGCAAACGTCTCACCTGGGCTCTGCCAAAGCAGTGATCTTTAGTTGAACTTCTGATTCCCTAATCCCAGAAAACCAGGACTGGCAAAGCAGAGGCCCAAACCCAAGATCTAATGGTCCTCCACTCTGTGTGCTCATTCTGGGGACATGGAAATGTTTCCCCTTTGTCCACACAACACTCCTTACCTGCTATAGTCACTTCGCATAGGCACACACCCTCCAGATGCCCAGCACTGACCACCCTAGACCTCCAGGTCTCCGACAAAGAGCCTCTCCAAGTTGACTGACTCAAGGACAAAACGAACATTGGATCCAGAGACTGATTTCTTTTCCATCATCAGATAGTAAAGCAAAGACTTCAAGAAGTTGCTTTGATTCAGTGTGTGGTTTCCATAAATCTCAGAGGTGCCCAGGGCAACTGCCCTGATAGGATGGGGCAACCTGTGATCTAGGGAAGCAGGCCACCCTCTTAGCTCCCATGTGCAGGGCCTGAACCCTGTCTCTGGAGCAGGAGTGTTAAGTGTGGCTTGAGTGACAGAGAGGAGGAGGGAGGGTGGCTCCCTACAGGGAACCCAGTGGAACCCCTTGGTGACAGCTTCTGTGTAGGAGGAAAGAGGAGTGTGGAGTGACGTCAGGAATTCTAAGTGGAGCCCCTACCTGAGTGTATTTTAAGCATCTTCTCTGTATACCAGTTGGATGAAGGTTGAATAGAATTTGACTTCAAGTCCCCAGGTGCCAGCAATCTAAGAACCTCTCTACCAACTTAGCCTGAAGAACACATATTACAAATCCTTTTCTGTTTTCATCTGAGATATCTTTTTGTCAATGTGAAGAATTCACAGAAGCCCTACATAACGTTGGCAGCCTTCCTCCAGCACAATGGGCTGTGGGGTCGGGGAGGCCTGGGACAGAGCCCACACAGGTCTGCACCACTCTGAAGGGACAGTGACATTTCCTGGGAAACCTCACATCTCAGAAACAGTCACTGAGATCACAAATGCCAGTCCCTGGCCAAATGGCATAAACCCTCTCCTATTCGTTCAGGAAAGTAAAAGTTGGCTCAATTTAGACATTTTCTTTGTGAAAGTTTCTATAATTGGCTGCCTCAGAGACACGTACAATGGGGCTTAACTTTGATAACAATATAGCAGTGTATTCAGTTAAATTACATTTTGAAAGCCATTATCTACCTCAGAAGTCTCTCTCATCAGGTCTGGAAGGTGGACGGCTGCCAGCTGAGTCATTACCTCATTATCGGGGCCTCATTGGAGAAATCAGCAGGTGGGCAAAAGCAGAGAGGACCCGGGAATCACCTGCAACCTAGAAATTAGAACTGAGACCCCTGGGTGTGGCATTCTCATGTCAGAGGCCATGGATATGACAGAGAGAATATGAACTCACATAGATGTGAGTGCAAATCCTGGCTTCACCACCACTTGTTGAAGGGCCTAGAAAAACCGACTTGACCCTCTGAATTTTAGTTTATTTCAGTAAAATAAAAATAGACATAGAAATTCATCAGATTTTGTTGTGAAAATTAAATTATTTAATAGCATGCGCACATGGCACATAATACATATCAACAGTGGGAGTTTCCTGGCCTCCACGTGACATAAGATGTCATAAAGCCTACCTTCAGGGTTTTTTCCTCAATCCAGGAATTCTGTTTATTTGACTGGTTCATCTTCATCCTACCCACTCTGACAAGACGATGGTTAGCATGTGGTAAGCAATTTTGCTAACAAGGAAGATGTGAGGAGTGACAACCCTGGAGGAATGGGAGGAATGTTCGAGAATGATGTCCTAGAATTTCATAAATGGAGTCATTCATCATCTAGCTGTTGATGAGAAGGTGAGTAAGATTATTGAGCCCAAAATATCAAAGATTCCAGAAGCTACGTATTACCCGTTATTCTATACTGCCCAGTTTTAAAAGTTTAGAGACAGCTAGAGAGGCATGCATACACAAAGCAGATATAGCCATAGTTTTATGAGGTTATGACTATATGGGAGCCATAGAGGGCTGCATGGAGCAGATGCTAGTAAGATGGGCATTCGAGGCTCACCCTGGTAGCCTAGTGGGTAAAGTCACTGGACAGAGTTCGCATATACTCCAAGGACCCAGGTTCAAGACCTCAGGCCAGGGGAACAACCAAGATGAAAAACCAAACAAAAATAAAATGCTTCTTTCTCCTCTCTCTTTCTACTTGCCAAGTCACCTTCATTCCTTCCTTTATCTTCCTTATAAATAAAAAAGATGGGCACTAGAGACTAAATGGGCAATATTTAGCAATGCAAAGATTAGAGGGAGCAATTTCAAGAAAATAGTTCAATGACCCAATTATTTATTACAAAATCTAATCCAGTCTTGATTCAAAGTCTGTGGTTCGGTTCATGATCACATCTGTGATCTCATCTGATCTATCACCGGGATGATCCTTCCTTCCCTCCATGACTCTCCACAAATCTCGTTTGAACCACTGTGTGATTCACTGCACACCATCTCTTGCTTGTCCCCTACCCTCACCAGTGAAGGTATCTGTGTCTGTATATCATTATTTCCCTGTTCAACTGAAAGCTCCTGGAGGACCGAGACTGTCCTGTATGTCTTCGGTTTCCCCTTTCCCAGCACTGTGCCTGCTCAAGACTGCTCCCCTTCCTTTCCCTGAATCACCCACTCCTATGCCTTCCTTAAGGTCCAGATCCAATGCTAACTTGCCCATCTCCTCCAGACAGAAAGGACTCATGTTCTCTCTCTTCTCCCACGGACTGTGCCATGTATCTCTGGCCCCATCCCCTCTGCAGCCACGGAGACAGTGTCGGGGTTAGGAGCACACTCTCCAATCTGTCTGCCTGGGCTCAAACCCTGACACTTTCTGGAGAGTCATGGAACACTGAGAATGGTATTCAACATCTCTCTGTCTCTCTCTTCACCACAGCTCTCATAGGAAATGAGTTAACATATGCAAAGCATTAGCACAGTATGGGCATAAACATTAAATGCTGAGTAGATATTAACTATTTCTATTATTATTTGACTCTAAACTCCATGAAGGCAGGATCTGTGTCTTAATCAGTTCCCCTAATATCTACACAATATCTGATATATGGTAGGTGCTCAGTACATGTTGGTGGGTTGCATGAATGAATAGGGTTTTGTGTTCAGTAACTATTGCTTGGTTGGTTCATTGGATGGATGAATAGATGACTAGGTGGTGAAAGAGTAGGTACTTTGCTGCTGAATGGTTCATGAATATGTGACTCAGCATGTATGTAGGTTGGTTAGTTCATTGCCTCAAACAAATGAGTGAATGAACAAATGAATGAATAATAGGTATTTAATAAGAAGCTTGGTTGTTTGCATGGTTGAATTAACAAACAGATTTTCCACAAATAGCAGATGTTCCCTAAACGTTGGCTGGTTGAGTGAATGAACAAATATCCTTAAAATACAACAATAGCCTGGAACCAAAGAGAGCGAGGACACAGCAACAGCATGGCAGCAGGGGTGGTGGCATGGGAGGGGTAATAGGGCCTGCCCTCAACAACTGCCTTCCACCTGCTCCCTTGTCCCTGCCATTCTGAGAGTCTCCCCCACCCCACAGCTTGCTGGTGGCTGCATTATGGGTGCTATGAGAACTTGGGGGTAGGGAGAGGAAATGGAAATGGGTGACCCTCCCCCATTTGCACGCCCTCACATTCAACTAAGAACCCACCACCAAGGCCCCCGTGGCTTCAGTTCCAGCCTCTGTGCCCCACCCTGACGAAGAGGGCCATGCACCTCATAGCAAATGTGGAGGAAATTCTGTATCAGCCGGTCCCCGAGGGCGCGGCTGGAAGCTCCCTTGCTCAGGTGTCCTTGGTCTCATTCCCGGCCCTGCTTTTCCCTGGAGGCAGCCCTGTCAGCTCACACCTCCACTTAATGAATTATTTTGCAACATGTCTGGAGATGCATGAACTAGAAATCGTACACATGTTGGAGGATTTTGCCATTTCCATTAAATATGCCATTCATTTGGTGGGTAATTAAATGTGCAATAATGGGCTCTAATTTCCATCTTAAATGACTTCCTAGGAGTAGTAGAAAGGGAGATGCAGGGTGTAATTTTCTGGAAGAGCTGTTTTTTTCCGCAAGCTTTTTAAAACATAGAAGAGGGAATTGAATAAAATAAAGTTGGTTTTGATACTACTCCACGTGTGACCCAACTGCAATTACAGCCCCACCTTAGGGAAAGAGAACAGAACCTGTAAAATCACAGTAAATGCCACCCCAAACCCTGGGGCACAGCGGGAAGGTGGTCCTGGCAGAGTGAGCTTGGCCAGGAGGCAAGGCGGGTCGGGCAGCTGGAGGAGCCAGGACGAAGTGGGGAAGCCCCCTGTACACCACGCTGCAGATCAGAGGGGCCAGGCCTTCCTCCCACCGCCGCATTCCCACACGGGACATGCACACACACAGACACACACCAACACGGCTTTGCCTCCCCACTGAGAAGCACCAGTTTGAGCCCGCACAAGGGAGGAAGCAGAAGGAATTCCCTGTCCACAAGGAACTCGAAGGACCCCTCCTGAGGAAGCAGTGTGGGCTTTCAAATTAGATCCAAATCAAAATCAAGCTCCACCACTTGCGGTGAGAATCCAGTTGAGGTGTTACCTGGTGGGGCAGTGGTTGGGTCAGTTGCTTCCAAAGAAGCAAGCTACATGCCCCTGAGTTTGAGTCTCAAGCCTGGGTCTGGGAGAAAGCAACCAGTGTAAACAACTAAATAAAAATAAAATAAAAAATGTTTCCTCTTCTTCTCTCTGCCTGCCTGCCTGTCTGCCTTCTTACCTTCATTCCTGCCTGCACCTTTCCTTTAAAAAAAGAATATGGCTGAGTTATCAGCCTCTCTGAGCCTCAGTTTCCTCGTTTGTAAAATGGGAGTAGTCACCCCCAATTCAGAAGACAATTGCAGTAATCCAAAGACAGATCATGTGGAAAGGCTCTGGCACACAGCACAAACTCTCAATGAGCTGGGTTCCCTCAGGCCCTCTCTCCATTGGCGCAAAATAAGCCAGGCCTGTCTGCAATGTGGGGCAAAGGGGAGGTTGAGCTGCCTGAGGTCTAGTCTGTTGAGGTTGTCTAAAAGCCCCATCTCATTTTTGTCCCAAGGAAATATGGCCAGCCTATTTATGAGGCAAGATCAGACTAGAACTAAAAGGGACCCAGAAGACAGTGACCAGCAATAGACCCCGCGCCCCATTCAGTGAGGTAAAGGGGCAGCCTGTAACTTCTCAAGCCACTCCAGGGGTACCCACATTCTTCCATGTACTCACTCTTTCAGACACTCACTGTTCACATCCTCAGTGGCTCCGCCACACCTCTAGGCCGTGGACCTTCCACCAAGCAGCATCTTTGTAAGATAAAGTCAAGGGTTTCAGGCAGGCAGACCTGGTTTCAGCCCCTACGCTGTCATTATTGATTATGTGACTTTGGCACATTACGTGGGGTCTGCGGGCCTCAGTTTCACTTCTCGAGAACAGGAATGCTGTGAAGACTAATTGAGAAAACGCCTGCAAAGTGCTTGGCATGGAGACTAGCACGAAGTATCACATTAACTAAGAAAATTAGTCATTCCTGTTATAATGAAGGCACTGTGCTAAGAGCTTATGATGCTCAAAATATAAGATCATCCCTTGGACAGCCAGTGGATAAACATACTTCCTATAAAATAATGTCCCCTTTTTGCTGCCTAAAGCATCCATTATAGGGTTTTGTGCACAATGAGAGTTCAGCAGCTATTTGATAGTGTTAAATTCCTCAACAACCAAGAATAAATCATTCCAGTGATACCTGTTATTGGAGACAACTACCTCACCCAGGGGCATTGGCCTGAGGTTTGAGCACTGACACAAATCCAAGCTTATCCTCGCCATGAAATCTAGGATTGGTCAGTCTCCAGAGATGGCCGATGTAGTGTTTCATTTGAATTTTTCTTAAAGATACAGGACATAGCGCAACATTGGATGAAGGGATCAAGAAGATGTGATACATATACACAATGGAATACTACACAGCCCTTAGGAGAAATGAAATACTGTCATCTGAATCAATATGGATGGAACTAGAGGGGATGATGCTAAGTGAAACAAGTCAAAAGAGGAAAGTTAGATACTCATGGGTGGATAGACAAAACAAAGGAACAGCCAAAACAAAACCAACCCTTGGACACTTGCAACAGAACTGAGGTGATGAACAGGGAAAGGTTGGTGAGGTCCACTGAACAGTGGTGAAGAACACTTGTTGATTTGGTGGAGGGCAGGATGTGTTGACATATATCTAAGGAATTGGGAACCTAGACATAGGAAGTTATTTTAACATGCGGAATAGTTACCACAAAAAAAAAGATAGAGGACATAAAGCACGATCACATGCAGACTAGCAGGTATTAACATTACAACAATCATTTCTTATCTCATGTGCAGGCCTGAGTCCTCTCAGGGGAATACTGATGCACATGAAAGCCAACTTGTGAGGGGAGCGACAGGAGGAGTCAGGCCAAACTCAGAAAACTGTCGGGCATGAAACAAGCTTGGATGGTCCTCCGGTAACCTGAGACTACAAAGGCAGGAAGGGCCTTTGGCATCACCTTGGTCCTTCCCACTCATCTGGCAGGTAAGAGCAGGGGACTCAAGGAGGTTCTATGACCAAGACCACTGCTTAGTTAGTGACAGGCTGGGACACACTGTGGTCTCCTGACTGCACTTTGATGATCTTTCCGCAGCATTGGCTGTTGTCTCGCTGAACAGGAATTCATCGGATGCAAACAGATGGCTGTTTTCCTTCCAGAGCAATCCAAAAGGGCCAAGGGAGCATCGCTTAGGGAGAGAGGGCCAAATACAATTCCTGATTAGAAGCGAACCCCTGGGTATGGCCACCCTCAAACAGATCCCTGCCAAAGCAGCTCTTAGCTATTCCCACCCTCATTCGCTGCCACTATCTCCACTCTCTACGCTGGATTTTGAAGTGACTACTGCTAAGAATGTCTCCATCTACTATTAAGCTGGTGCTATCAGGTGATTAGTCCTAGAGACAATTTAATGACACCTGCTTTTATTAAGGAGAACCATCTGAGGGACATTGAAGAGTAACAGTTTAGCTGTCAAATTTACGAAAAAGGATGAGGCCTGAGGGTTGGCGTGGGGAGAGGGAGAAGGCTGCGGGGACAAGGCTCTGCAAGGGGCTCCTCCACCTGAACACAGACTCAAAGGACTCCATGGAGACCCCATCTCCCTCTTTCCCCAGCTCCAGTCCCTGGGAAGACCCAGGCAGCAGCAATGTGAGGCCTTCTGCAAAAGTGAAGATTACCCCGGGCTTCTTGGGAGAGTACAGAAAAAGAGACGGATGGATTTAGGGAGCTATCAGCGACACCATTCGGGCACCATTTAGGACTTAGTCCTTGTCACCCACTCTTTGGGGTCCTAACCCTTCCTTTCTTCCCACACAGAGTCTCCACCCTTTTTTCAAAGAAGCCATCTAGCTCCACCTTCTTCTCTCTGCTAACTTTGCAAAGTCTCAGGTTAAGGGACCTCTTTCTCCATGTTGCATTCAGCGCCTCACACAGACTCTAATGTTTAGCAGCATTTAATAAATAAGCGTTAAATAACCAATAACTCTTGAGCTCTAGCATTTGTTTCCATGGTAATCACATAGTCATAGACATTCTCTACTAAGGGATTTATGACCTTTCTTACGTGAGAGGCTCTGAGCACCATTTCACAAATGACACAACGGAAGTTGGGATCAGGGAGGAGGACTTGGCTAAGATGACCTAGCATTGACAGAAAAGCCTGGAACTAGCATGTCTTTCGCCCTGCAGTCCTTTAGCCACATGCGGTGCTGCTCTGAGCAGCAGGCGATAGCATGTAGAAGGGAACTCTCTTCCCATAATCTAGAACGTCCCCTGGAGCCGTACATGTCCATAGTTCATTAACCAAGACAAACCAGTTTGTAGGCTGTTCTCCCACAGGGGACTCCAGTGGAAGAGGTGGTGTGTTAAGCCTATCGAAGGAGGTAGGGGCTGCAGCAGAGGTGGAGGTGGACAGGAAAAGCAAAGAAAGCAGAATAATAAACAAGGCAATTTCTGGTAAGAGCTGCAGAGATTGTCACAAATGGAGACTCTTAGAGGAAAGGTACAAGATAAATGCATCCGTGGAATCAAAGGCTAAGCTGTATGAGTCAGGATCTCAGTGACCAGAGACTCAGGGAAGGGAAAACAGACGTCGGGATGCTTCATGGAAACAGGGCCCTGGTCAGGTCTTAAAGAAAGGTTAGAATTTGGTTAGCTGAAGGGCTCAGGAGCTGGGTCTTCCAAATGTGAAATCCAGAACAGAAATGGAAATGAGGACACATTGACTGAGCACCTATGATGTCAGAACTATTCCAGGTACCAGATACTGTCCCATCCACAGCAGCTCATTCCCCAGAAGAGGGATTAGCACAGTGGGAGGGGCAGGGGCAGGAAAGAGACCAGACTATAGCGGAAGGCCCAAGTGAGAGAAGAAGAAAAGGTCAGAGGCACTCAGGTTAAGGCAGACTTTAAATGTTCAGGCCAGGAAACTTCCCCTACCTCACCCACGTGCTTGCTGCAGCCTTGTTTCATGATCGCAGCTTAAACTAGTCCATGAGCACCTGGAGAGCAGGAGCCCCACTGTGCTGCTCCCAGACTTTAAAGAGCATTGGAATTGCATTTTACATGCAAATATTTGATTAGGATTAAAGACTTCCAAGTACCCTGAATTAGCATCCTTGCTTCTGCTACAATCCTTGCAAGCCACACTTCAACCCAGTCCCCACATTACTCACTCTTTATGGGGCTGATGTGGCCTGGGAGGCTTTACCAGCTGTAGGGCTCCACTCCCAGAGTTTCTGATTTGGTAGATCGCAGGTTGAGCCTGAGAATGTGCATTTCTATCAAGTCCCCAATCTCACACATGACCCTGGTGATTCTTGTATTCTGGTATTCACCCTCTTATAAGATAGAATAGGGAAGGGCGCACCCTTGTGGCTCAGGAGACTGAGGTGGCTAAGGTGAAGACCATGTAAAGCCCATGGACCCAGGTTCAACACCCAGGGACAGGAGGAGAGAGAGAGAGAGA